>JXCR01137040.1:50039-99784 GCA_002079205.1 Phalaenopsis hybrid cultivar
TTGAAAGGTCTCCAGATTCTGCAATAATAGTTTGACAGCACATTTGGAAGCTTTTGTGAAGATTATGATGTCANGTTTCGTATGTTCAAGACAAATTTGGCGGACTTTGACGGGATTACACTTCAAAATAACCTTTGGGAGGTGTTTTTAAAGGCCTAAAAACTGCCTTGGACGACCATAAATGTCAAAATTTTGAAATCCATGGCTTCTAATTCCATAAATACTTCAAGATATGGAGTTTTCAATAGAAGAAAGTTTATTAGTTGTGACACAGAGAGATTATATAACAAAGTCATTAAAAAAAAGAGAATTATCAACGAAAGAGGCTTTGTCAATCATGGATTGATTAATCCAAGTTCTCAGATTGATAAAATCATTATACAGAGACGTTGGGAAGTTCTATGCTATACTACCGTTGCAGTTGTTGTACCAGTGGTAAAGGAATTCTATGCTAACTTACATGGAATTACCCAAGGAGTCATCTTCATTCGAGGTAAGGTTGTATCATTTACTCCACCTCGAATTAATGATTTGTATATGATAGAAAACGTGTGAATCTGTCATTATATAAATTTTATCCCAGCGAGTGATATAATGCAAGATGTATATCATTTTCTGACGGATGAAAATGATAATTGGGAAATCAGAGATGAGGGATATGCTAGTTTCTCCGTTTCACTACTTAATCTAATATCAAAATAATGACATTTCTTCATCTCTGCAAAATTACTCCCTACAATGAAGAATAGTAGAGCTACAAAAGAAAGTGCAATTTTAAACTATTGCATTCAAATGGAAAGCCCATTGATGTAGGATCGATTATTTTCAAATCTACTATGGGTATTATTATGAATGGGTCTATACATGGACTGGGGCACCCTTCTACAATTTTCTTACTATGCAGTCAATCTTAAGTGTCATATGAAAGTTGGGAGAAAGTATTATTACCCTGGGAGTCCATGATTCTTATTGATGACAATTATATTGGGAATGAAAATGAAGTATTAAATATTATTTTGGATCATTCCTCACATGCTTCAATAGCATTAATGCCACAAATGGTTGGAAGTTTAGTAGTTTTGGAGAAGAAAATGAAGAAAATAGAGAGAGAACTTTAGAGTACTATGATTGTAGTAGGAAATCTTAACTACCTTTTTGATCACTTAAATTGGAGGATGAAGGAGAACTTTGATCATTCTGGGACAATTGAAGCAGGATTGATGCACATATTCAAGAAAAATGGATGGATCGATGAAAATTTGACTGATCAATTCTCGTACCAATATTTCTACAATATGTATGTTCATTACATGTCTATGGGAGATATTAGAGGAGGAGAAAGTACTGAAGATGAAGCAGAATAATTGAAAAAGTGGGACTCTCTACTATTTCAAAGTAACTATGTTTTCAATGTGATTGTGTTGGATTTACTTTACTTTACTTTACTTTTTTTTAGAACTTTATAAACTTTGATTGTGTATAAAGTTTTGTGTCAGTATTTTAGTGTTGTGTCTTGATTTCGACACTGAATTATAATTTGGTTTGTTTTATGTATGTGAAAGTGTGATTAGAAAAGTGTATTTGTAAGAATTGGATTTTTATATATATAAGTTAGTTTAGTGTTGTTTGTGAATTATTTTAAGATGAGAATTAGTGTTGAAAAGGACTAATTAAATTTTGGAGTGAATTGAAAGAAAGTTGAAAATTGCAAAAATTGAAAAATTGAATTTATGGCCACTGACGCCAGAATGGGCGCCGACAACGCCCTCGACCCGAAAGTACCCAAATCCCTTAAAATTCATGATTTGCACAGTAAAAACACCATTATTGCCCTTTTGTTTACCTTCAACCTTCATTTTGTGCACCTAGGGCTTACTATTGCTTAAATTTAAGGCAATTTTAAGGCAAAAGAAGTTCATATTTCATCTTCTCTTGGTAAGAGCTATACTTTGAACCCAAAATTTTTTAGTTTCACCAAGGATTTATCTTACACTACCGAGATCCAAAATTTTGAAATTTTTGGAGAAAATTTTGAGAAAATCCTTTGGTGAAGAACTCTTACTTAGTAGATTTAAGTTTAAAATGTTCCACATTGTGATTTTTTGAATTTTAGGAATTTATTTGGATTTTATCAAATTTTCTTAGATTACCATGACACCGAGAATGAGCAAGGGAAAGAGAAAGGTAGATTATGATGATCAAAAGTTTGTCAACTACAAGGCTAACATTTGTTTCAATACTCTGCTTGCAACTAAGAAAGTAATTCTGGATCTAGGATTTAAAAATCTGGGTGGAGAAGTCCAAAGTTTAATTGACGCTTGGCAATTGGAGAATTTTTGTTACTTTACTGCTGAGGCTATTATCGGTATAGTGATGGAGTTCTATGCCAAATTTAAGGAAACTTCTGAAGACTACGTTTTGTTTGTGGGAAAATGGTAGAATTTACTCTAAGAAGAATTAGTGAATTTTATCAGTTGGAGGATGTGTATAGCTGTCAGTACAAATCATTTTCTGCTACAAATGAGGCTTTAGATGAAGTTATTTCTTTTCTTAGTGATAGAAGAGGAGCTTGGAAGGTGAAAAATAATGTTAAGGTAAACTTCCCTCTTTCTATGTTAAATGTAGTATCTAAGGCCTGACATTATTTTATATCTGCTAGAATGATACCAACAAATCATCATAGCGAGGTTACAAAGGATAGAGCCATCTTGAACTTTTGTATCTAGCATATGAGAAGGATAGATGTAGGCTCTATCATTTATAGAAATACTCGTTCTATTACTTTGGGTGAGACTACTGGTGGTTTAGCACACCCTGCCCTATTCTTCACACTATGTGAACAAGCGGGAGTTGATTTTAGAATGGATGAAGAGAGGATTGAACCTCTAAAACCTATTGGGTCTGCAAATATTAAAACTTATGATTCTCATGTTGGATGGAGATATGGAAGTAGAAGTATATATTTCTTCTACTTCTAGTACCCCTACTCTTTGGAGACTTATGGAGCAACTGATGATCCAACAGAGAGATATCTTGATGATGGAAAACAGAATGGAAAATATGGAGGCCAAAAATGCACATAATGATGATTCGACAAGGAAAAAGTTTGAGCATGATGCTGCTTATGATGATGTGATGGTTAGATACATGAGGGGTGGCCACTCAGTTTAGTTTCCTACTCACCCTGTCTTTACCCCATATCAACAGCAAAACTTTGATGTAGAAGAAGAAGATGATGATGATGATGATGATGATGATGACTGGTGATGTTTTAGTTTGATCTTTCATTTAAATTAAAGTTTATTGTACTTTGTTGTTGTTATATTTTGTTTTTAGAGTGTGATACTTTACTTTATTTTAAAACTTACGTTGTTTTGTGAACAGTAGGATTGTAAAACTGTTTTTACATTAAAAATCATTTTAGTACTACTGTTAGTTTTTAGTACTTGGTTTAATGATTTTATAGTAAATTCTTTCGCAGCAAATTTTTATATGTATTATGTCTTATTTAATGTTTTAAATCTTGTAGCTTTTCATATTAGCACTTGCAATATTTCAGAGTTAAATTTCAATATCAGAACCTTCCACAGGTAAGTCTTTTCTTTATATATTAAATGTTTTTTTCACCCTATACTTTTTAAGTTTTTCATGTAAAATCTTTAAAAATTTTAAGTTTGGGGGGAAACAAAATTTCCTTGTGAAAGAAAGAAATTTTATTTTATTTTTCCTCAATTAGCTATATTTTCAAAATTTGTAAATTTAACATGACATTTGGTATTAGAGGGTAACTTTAGATAACTATATTTGTGTTTCTAAATATATAGTAAACTTAAGTAAAAAATTTCTAAATAATAAAGGTTAATTTTAAAGATTAAGATATTTGGTATGATAGAATAAGACTATGGTTTCTATTTTAAGAGGTTAATTTTAAGATTTAAATATTTGGTATGAGAGAATAAGACTATACTTCTCTATTGTAAGTAAAGGAATTTATATTTTTGGAAGTATTAAAAATCTTAGAGAATCATTGTTGACCTCACTTTTGGTTGAGGTTTACTTTTATCTCTTTAGTAGCCTAAAGTCTAGCCATAGGACTTTCTTATTGATTATTCTTAGAAAATTACAAAAGGAACCCTCGCCATTGGAAATTCTACACTCTTCTCTACTCAACTTGAAGTTATACATATTGGTCCTAACCTCTACCACTTAGTAGGTGGGGTCATTATGGGGGAGCTCAAGGAGAGTCACCCTCAGGACTACTGGACCTTAGGGTTGACTCTCGGTGTTGGTCTAGGGCTAAAGCACTCACTTGCAATCACTTGCACTCACAATCACTCACTATCCTAAACTTAAACTTCTAGGCTTTGGTCCCTTGATACTTTTGGGAGACTCTTGTAGGTGGTTCCCCTAAACCTATTAGCCTTGGGCTAGGTTTTGACTAAGATCACTACATAGAGGACCCAAAATGGGGTTTCCATTGGTCCATGGCTTATTGATGGTGGTTGGTACCTCAACTCTACGAAGACACCCAACCTATCATTTTGCCCCTAAATCCCCCAAATTAACTAGATACCTTTGGGACCCCAAATTTGGCCAAAATTTCCAAATCTAGCCAAAATAACCAACTTGACTCAAAAATCATTTCAAACACCTTGAAAACACGAAACTACCCAAAATCACCAAAATTGGCCAAATTACCAAAATATCCCTCCTTACCCCAAAATTCCAAAAAATCCCAAAACCTCCCAAATATTCCTAATTTCATTTTTCACAAATATCACATGACCCAATTTGGCCAATTTAACCATCGTTGATCAAAACCCCCAAATTCCCCTTTAAAGGCCCATATTTTCCCCAAATCACTCCAAATATCCATCAATTTGATCCCAATATCCCAAAATTTCAATTTCAAACTCAAATTCACCTTCAATATGACCCAAAATAAACCAAATACAAGCTCAATTGATCCATGCTTTGAGCCCAATTTTGATTTAGATCAAAATCCCAATTTTGGCCCCTGAGTTGGTTCCACCAAATTGAACCCATGGCCTACTTCATTTGCCACAATTTATGTTGAAAAACCTTCATAACATCCCCATATATCAAAATTAACCTTCAATTGGCCTTGGTGAAACCTCAAATTCATTTTATTTCAACCTAAGTCCAAAAGCCCCAAATTTGCCCCAAATTTGCCCCAAATTGGCCATGTCTCAAAATCTCATAAAATTGATGGCCTTAGCCCCAAAATTTTCACTCTATCCCTTCATGAAAAGTATTCAAAACACCTCTCTTGATCATTTAAAACTTTTAATTTGGACTTAGCCCAAGGCTAACCCAACCTAGACCCATGTCTAGCCCAACATATCCAAAATTGACCAAATTCCAAAAATCCCTCAAATTGACCTACCAATTGAACTCCAAATCACTTCAACCCTTCACCAAAAATCTTCAAAACAATCATCTACACAATGTTGATCAATAAATTGGGTCAATTTACATGGCTAACCTAGTCCAAACCCAAACTTTGATCACTTGAACCCACATTGAACCTATGCATTAAAAATAGCCTAACTACCCCAAAGTCATCAAATTAACTCCACCTCAGCCATGGATTAGACCCTAAGACTGAGGCAAAACCCATCTAACCACCTAAACTTAGCCATGGACCAAAGGTTCCCCAAATTAATAGATTTTATTTCCAAAAATGCACATGCTTGAGATACCCTTACCAAAACTAAACCTCATTGCATTAAGTTGCTTTGATAGATTCCCTTGGATGCCCTGAGCACCAAGCCACCTCCCCCTGCCATGGTCGGCTGGCCTAGTTGCCGGAGAATCTTAAAACCGAGAGCCACCCCCATAGAACTTCACCCAAATCAAACCTAGAGGCCAGCTAGCCAAAACAAATTATAGAGCTCCTCAGCCTTCCACCTAAGCACCACAATGCACCCAAACGTTTGTCCAGAGAACCACTCCATGGCTATTTTTATAAAAACTTACCTCCACGGCCATGGGAGGTGCGCTAAAATTCTCAAAGAGAGCTTCCCAAAACACTTACAGAGCCTCTTTGAGACCTCCACAGCCCATTCCAATTACTCCATTGCCTTGATTCCCCTTGTGTAACCTTAATTTTGAGCTTAAAAATTAGGGCAGAAACAGGACATCCCTAAAAACTCCACCAAACTTCAATTGTTTGTGCCCACACCTTCACAACAGCAAGAGAAGACAAAGCCCCATCAAATTACCCTTTGAAATTACCTCTATAATAGCTCTAGGCCGACACCCAAGATCGGTCTTGATCAAAATCATACCTAGACTTTACACCAAGATCAGAAGCTCAATCTATAATCTCCTTAGATCCGAACGAACGAGCCAAGGCCCTCTGATTGAAGCTTCACTTCTCAAAGCTAAGGTATAAAACTTCTCTTATTCCCGAGCCTATTTGAACTCCTCATTTGTTTTGAGTTGATTTCATGGGATCATAACAGTATGGATATGTTCCTCTAGTCTAGATGAGCTTTTTTAAAAAAATTTAACTTAATTTGGTTAAGAAATGAGAGAGATCTTAAGGCTAGAAGATGTATGTTTTCGGGCTAGGCTATCGGGGACGATGACAGGGAGCCGTTTGATCGCGAGTGTATCGGTCGGACAGTCAAGATCAAGCCAGACAGCGCTTTGGATCATAAGCTGCGGATTGAGTCAGTGCTAAGGTGGAGGGCGGCGTCGAATGGGAGCTCGCCACATGGAGCTTCGGAGCCGTCGTATGTTGAGGTGGCGCCGCTCGTTTAAATAGATAAATAGGGATTTAATTAATTCAAAAAATGACCCCTAACTTAAAAAATTCATATCTTGGTGTAGAAAAATTACAAAAATAAACTAAAAATACCCTCTTGCTTAGTGAACAGAGGAGAACAATGTGGAAATGATTTTAAGTCCATGTGATGCATATTTTATTTTTAATTAATTAAATACTGATTTGAATCTTTTGATTCTCATGCATATAGGCATTTCATTATGGCTAAAATGAGTTCTTTGAGTTCTCTGTGATCAGGAGTATTTTTTAAAAATAAAATGATATTTAAAATAAAAACTTTATTTGTAGCTTATTTTTAGAATATTTAAAAAAATTAAAAATCCATAAAACTCATAAAAATAATAAAATGTTCTAAATTATTTCTTAAGCACTTAGAAATAATTGGAATATTTTTTGTGGTTTTCTAAATAAAGAAATTGAATTTTAAAGCTTAAAAAATGATTTTTAAAAGCTAAAATGTGTTTTCACTAAAATAATTCCAATAAATAAAATAGAAATTAGAAAAATATAAAATCTTCTCTTCTTAGTTCTCTGACCTAAGGAGGACTTTTCAAAAATATAAAACTTAATTTTCTCTATTTAAAATATTTTATAATTAATAAATACCACAGAACTTAAAATAATTCTTAAATTTCAAATAAAATTGAAAAAGTCATGAAATTTGGTCCAAAGGCTTCCCTAATTTAGCTCTACCTCCAGTAAAAATTTAAAGGGATTAAGATTTACCTTGGTCAAGTTAGGAATTTTATTTGAAAAATCTTATTTTTGAATAAAAATAATTATATAAATTACATTAAATTTTCAAAAATCACATTTTTCTCCTCTGATGTCTTAATTAACCCATGAATGAGTTAAGATAAAAATTTCAAAGTCATTTGAATTGAATTTGACAAATTAAGAAGGGTTAGAGCCTTAGGGGCAAATATGTAATTTTAGAAATTTAGCCTTAATTAACATTTAGGCTTAACGAGGGAAATGGGTAACCCTGATCTTAATTTGGATGTTCGAAATATAAGGGGTTAATTGGTACAAACCAAACTCACTTTCCCAATTGAAAAGATAAGTTAATAAATTTCTAAATTATTAAAATTTAGAAGTTTATTAAAATAAAATGAACCTAGGGCTTAGGGGTATGACTTTTGAAATCAATAACTAATCAATTTAATACCCCTATTTTGATTTTCAAATAAGATTCAAATCATGAATTATGACCACCTAAAGCTTAATCTTTTCAAAACTAGTTAAGACACTCACCTAGGTCTTAAGGGCTTAGTAGTGACTTAGGCTAAATCAAGTTTCATTTAAATAAGGATTAGACAAGTAAACATCATTTAAGATTAAAACATCTTTCAAACACTACAAGCCCAATTATAACCAAAATTTGGTTAAGTGTTCCAATAACACTAACTTGCCTCTTTAAGGGTCTTCACCCACATAATCTTCAAAATTAAATTAACAGATGATAATTACCCTATCTTAGGGATAATTGATAGATCAACGTTCATTGAGCATTAGGGTGTTTTACAGGATGAATTATTAAGCAACATAATAAGTTTAAAAAAACTCGGAATTTTCCACCAGGAAGCAAGAGAGTAGCACGGACCTGCTTTTTTCTCTAGATTTGTTGGATACCTCGGAGATCTACTAAACTTAATATATTTTACTTGGCAACATCATCCTTTTATAAACTCCTAAGGACACACCAAGATATGACCTAGGGTTAGATAGGTCATCAAAAGTTTACTTCCCCGTCTCATATAAACTACCTTAACATGCCTTTTGAGTTTCAGGTGGTGGAACGAGATGACTCGTCAGGTACATTTTTATAGTTTTCAGCATTGTCTTTCTTGTACTTTTATATTGTGCTTTTATACCTTCAAACTTGCATGCTAAACAACGATGTCACCCTGCATGAAAACTAAAACTATCAAGATAGCCACAAAACCAAAACTAAAACAAAAAAAAACTAAAATCAACTAAGATAAAATTCACCGACACAACATTCAAAATATAAAACAACTCAAAATTTAATCACAAACATCACACAAAAATACAAATTGCAACTAAATTAAAATGTTTCTATCGGAGGTAGCCTACGGTTGCTAACGAGGTTTCCCACGGTCTAAATGAAATTATGGAACTCATCAAGTTGAGTTTAGTAAATTCATTTGGACTAAGTGAATCCAATAGAAAATAGTGGTGCCAGAACGAGGGAACTTTGTGATGCTAACCGGTGTCGCTCTAATCAACTTTAACATGCCCCATAATAGGCCCACTTTATTTAACATCATAACTTGACACACTAAAAAACTCACTCATCGTGGCAAGGAGCTTGGAGCTAGCATGGTGGGCAGCGCGACCATCTTCAATAGCAAAACTTATCTTCCCCAGCTAAACCAATCTTCCTTCCTTAGACTTAAAATAACAAATCCATAAGATTTTGAGGTTATCTACCTAGCGCAACATAAATTCTCACCTCATCTTTAGACCTTTGTGTAGCTCTGTTATATAATATAAGCCCTAACTCGTCTTAGGATTCTGAGGTTGTCGTTTGTCACGACCTAAATCCTCACATCTTCCAAGCTATTTGTGTGATCGTTTCACACGAATGTAAGCCCTAACTAATAAAATTGACAGGATGAAACACCTAAATATTTCTCCTCAAAACTGAAGCCAAACATTAGGATAGCTTAGGAAGTTACCGGGGTTCTCCTCTGGATCCATGACATCACCTAGTTCTTCCTCCTTTGGACTCTACAATAAAATGTTCCAAATTTGAACCAATCCCCTTTCCTCTAGTCCTTCTTCCTTTGGATTCTACAATAAAATGTTCCAAATTTGAACCAATCCCCTTTCACCTTAGTTCTTCTTCCTTTGGATTCTACAATAAAATGTTCCAAATTTGAACCAATCCCCTTTCACATCTACATCCGATCTCATTGAAAAGTCCTACCCTTTGAAACTCCTTGAAGATAATATTTCCTGATTTTTTCGAGAGTTTTCTTAGGTGACTTTGGTCATTTAAGATGTAATTAACTATAGGGGTTTGCCCTTATAGAAAGGGAGTCTTCTTAAGTGACTTTGGTCATTTAAGATGTAATTAACTATAGGGGCTTGCTCTTATAGAAGTTTTCTTAGGTGACTTTGGTCATCTAAGATGTAATTAACTATAGGGGCTTGCCCTTATAGATCTTCTTAGCTGACTTTGGTCATTTAAGATGTAATTAACTATAGAGGCTTTGCCTTATAGGAAGCATATTTGAACCCAACTTAATATAAAACTTATTTAATTCCTTATATTAAATAAGGTAACTTTCGGCAAATACAAAGGTTTCATAGACCAAACGGATGTCATATTCCTTAGTTTATTTGATCGAGCCTCATCCTCAAGTCTTGTGTTTATCCTTTGGGATAGAAACAGGATTTGAGGTACAATGTTCTTTCATTTAAAGTATGAAAAAAATAGGGTCAGTTTGATTTCATATTTTTCTAAAACTAAATATATATATGTAAATTAAAATGTCCTTACAAAGCGGACGACGGGACTTCGATTCCGATGACCGATAGCTTCTTATGGGCAACTCACCCCACCCAAAATAGCCTGACAGCTTTTGTCAACTCCGCTGGGGACAAGCTTTTCTCTCTATACAAATCAAGAAATTTTATCTTCACACCATCGGTAATATGTCCATGTCCCTCTTGGACTAAATTACCCTTCTTCCGTTGGCATACTTTACCCATTTCTGTCTTGGGAAAGTATGGTTAACTCCTTAGACTACAAGACTAGTTGTTCAACCATCATTGAATAGAGGGGTTCAGAAGGCCATTAAGGACTCCTTAAATTTTCATGTGGGGTCAGACCCCCAATAGGTGTGTTGGTGGACTAGTTCCACCTAGGCGTTGTCTGCCACTAAATAGGTCTCGCAGTGGGTCTTAAAATACTTCACATCTCCCTTCCAAATTTGATTTACTATTCTGCAAATTAAATCAAATCGTATTGTGTTGCGCGCGCTTTGAAATTTTCTTTTATTAATTAAATTTTACACTTTTTCTTAAACAAGATTTTAAAATACCCATAAATTAAGACCCGCCCGATCTACAGATCAAACTCTACTTTCAGTGCTTTCACTAAAAATTACGAGGTTTTTGGCCATATAGCTAACCCCAAAACATTCTGTTTTCAAGCCTGCTGCAATGGCCTACCCAAAGCTGACCTTTTCCTGCAACCTGCCAATGAGACACGAAGCCCGCAACCTCGCTCCTACCATCAAATTTGGGGTTGGATTTGAAGATCTCGAAATCATCCTCGACAAAGTCACGTTTGTAGAGATGAAGATTGCCGCTCCAGAAATACAAGAACCATCTGCAGAATGCAGTCTAAACTGCCTTCAAGACTTCCCTACCTGCAACAAGTCAAAAACTACTACCATCGCAGCACCCTCCAACCCTGCTAGCCCCACTGCTGATAAGGGGAAAGAAGTAATGATTATTGAGGATCCGACTGAGGGATTAACTGTCCCAGAACCTGTGTTTGAAATCAGATCAAGTTTGAGGACTGTACCGCTAACACGAACTCAAAAAAGTAACCGTAACAGAAAAATTCGGAGGGCTATTAAAGGCCCAGGCTCCCAAGGAGACACCCGTTGAGGAGGAGCCTCATCAAGTTGAAGAAGTGTTACGGAAAATTTATCCACTCCTACGAGGGAGTAGATTCCATCCTCTGACGGATACCGATGGATATGAGAGTATCCAGAGAATCATAGTCACATTACCGTCACTTCATGGACACAGTGAGGAGAGAAAAAAGTTCACTCCTATCACTCAAGTTAGTGTAGTTTTCAGAACGATTGCTACCAAAGAAGGATGTTCAGTTAGCGAGTTGCTTAAACGAGTGGGAGATGCAATTTCCCCTCGCATGAAGAAGGAAATTTTGAAGGGCGTCAACTCCGCCAAACAGTCCCACAAGACAACTAGAGTGCCACCTACTCGCTTCCCCGTTTGGTTCCATTTAGGGAAGAGAGTTGATACCACAGTAATTACTAATGATCACACTACCACCAGGACCACAGGTCGTCGACCGATTAAGTTAAGATCAGGTCTAAAAATCTTACCCGTCACCCATTATGGAGATATTCCTACAATCCCAAAGGCAAAGACAAGACGATTACCTGGTACTGTAGCTGGTCTACACCACAAGGAGCATACCTCCCCTCAACATACCGATGTTTCTAGTAAGATGCTTCATTCTGAGACATCATCGTCTAAAAAGAAAAAGACATGGTTACCTAAGGTTGCTGCACTGATACAGGAAGTAAAACTAGGGTCTAAAATATCTAACATTGTCGCAATAATAGCCAGCAAGATGGAGGAACAATTAGAGGATGTCCATCAGGGTCCTCCAGATCTTAAAGCAATCAAGGAATCAATAATTGAAGAGAATTTGAGAAACTCAGGATCGAGATTTCCGAGTTAGCTCGAGAACACGGAGTTTCCATTGATAACGAAGATGAAAATTTTGATGACAATGATTACTTGGAGGAAAATTTCATGGATGTCCATGTAACTGAAACCAGAGCCACCACATCTGCGTGCGAGGCTCAACCTCACACCGAATAGAACACCGTAGATGAACTGCGTAGGGTTTTCCTCCTAAGGGATGAGCAAGTTAATCTACTGGAGAAAAGAATAGAAGAAATGACCGCAGCCATGACTGCTACGGCCACTATTCAGGGGCAATCCCAAGTACCACAATTGGCTTCTCCAGAGATCAATCAGTCATAAATCATACACATCACAGATGAAAGAAGATAGCTTGCTTCAACAAACAGAGATGAGCAACATAGAAAGGATTCTCCATCAGGTACCATGCCAGAAAAGGAATTCAAGCAAATGGTTGAACAAGTGCGGGACGCCTTAACCCAATTTAAGGGTGGTGCATTGGTTCTAAAGGGTAGACCTTACCCGAAGGAATTTGATGTCGTGCCTTTCCCCAAGGGTTTTGTGGCCCCAAACTTCAAGATATTTGATGGGACTGGAAATCCCAAACAGCATATAGTACATTTCCAAGCCAACTGTGGCAACACGAGAAATAGAGAAGCTCTACTCTTCCAGCAGTTCGTCAGCAGCTTGACAGGAATCGCTTTTGACTGGTACGTTGACTTGGTCAATGGGTCAGTTAAAACATTTTCTGAATTAGAACAGTTATTTGTGAAAAGATTTGTCGGGGCACAACATCATGTGTTTATTGGAGAGCTCCTGATGGAAAAGCAAAAGCCTAGCGAAACCTTGGTAGACTACATTTTGAATTCGAGAAACCTTAGCATGAAATATGATCCTCAGCTACAGAAACATCATGCAATTAAAATTTTACTCAAGAGCATTTATGGGCCAGTAGATTTCATGCTTAAGGGACTCACCATTAAATCCTTTGAGAAGCTACTCAGTTAAGCCAACAGTCTTCAAGAGGAAATAAAGCACATGGAGCCACACAAAAAGGCTAAGGTGACTAGAGTGTTCGAAAAGAAATCAGGAGTAGTAGCGACCATTGACAAAGGAAAGTAACTGATTAAAATATATGTAGAAGAGCATCGCCAGTCTTCGTCACATTACTCTCAAAAACAGAATAGTCAATCCAACCAGTGACCGCCTCAAGAGGGATCACCTCGAACAGGGGATAAGAAAATGTCCCTGTCAGAGTGACGTAAAATGGTGTATTCTTTCAAAGATGAAGCTATACCTTAAATATTCAGAAGTCTGATGAAGAAGCCAGAATTCAAACTACCAAATTTGAAGAAGCCCGAAGAGGTGGACAGGAAGAATGAACCAAATTATTGCCCATACCACCGGTTGCTTGGGCACACTAGAGAAAAATGCTTCATCTTTAAATACTGGCTTGAGAGGAACTTTAAAGAAGAGAACATAACAATCCTGAAAGAATATTTAAGAGAACCTGAAAAAGGTTCAATAAATATGATTTTGGTCGAGCCAATCTCTCCAATCAATTTGTATACTAGAATAGATGGATGGAGTACAACTTGGGATGAACTCAAGAGGGTCCTTAATCAAATACAGGATTCATTGAAACAAGTTTCTACAAACACCAAAGAAGAATGAAATGAGGTCTGGAGCATATCATTCATAAAAATATTGAACAAGATCCAGTCTTCATCAAAATAAGCCTCCATTCAGAGTCCGCGACAAACCAAGCACGAGATAAAGGTTTTGTTAGGAGATCCATCATCGATAAAGACAAAGAAGAAGAAGAAAAGTGTCACTACAAAGATTGATAGCACGAGGGGTAGAATAGGGGCTGCCTCTACTTGATTTGTTGTCTTGGATTCGGGGAAGAAAATCCTCGAACCCCTGACTTTGTATGATTATCGTTTTGTCCCTCCGGGGTCTTATGAATATAATGATTGTGATTTAGGCTACGTTTTAACTATTTCTGGTGATAACGTAACTAATTATGACCGATCTAGGTTCAACCTCGATCACCAACATGATCCTCAAATCGTACCCGAGTATGATGAACTCGTTGTTAAGTTCAAAGAAGACATCAATGATACTGTTTACAACATTACTGATAACGAGGAGCCAATTCTCGAGCATCACGGTACACCGCTTACCATCAACTTGGATCTTTTCAATGAAGATAAAGATACACCAGAGGATTCAACAATGATATCTCAAGAAGAAGAAATCCCAGAAGTTAACTTAAGGAGCGGAATAGTGCTACCACCAAGAACAGCTCCAACAAATAAAGGAAAGCAGATAATGATCCGAGAAGAGATACCTCCACCTCCACCAGTGGAAGAACCACATAATCAAGATAGAATTGAAAGATCATACAAAGTAGATTACAACATGCTAGCTCATTATAGGAAGTTACCGACCCGATTAAGCATCTACGATGTTCTGATCCTATCAAAGGAGATGAGAGAGTCGCTAGTTACAGCTTTGCTTGACCCAGAAATTTGCTTAGCTCAGTTGGCCTGCACAACCTCAGATGAAGTTTGTTCATTGAAAGAACTGTCTGGGGTAACCTTCACAAATGAAGACTTGCTGCTCGGTACCGCAGACCACAATCGTCCACTCTACATCTCTGTCAACATCGGCAGATTTGTGTTGTCCAGAGTATTTGTAGATCCTGGAGCATATCTTAACTTGATGAGCCTACAAACATTGGCAAACAATAGTTCTGAAGATGAGATAATGATGACAAGACAAAAGACACCTCAGTACGAGATATCCCTTGAAGATACAGAGAAAAATGAATATGAAACAATGTATGATCAGATAAACCACTATGTGAATGCTATGAGCCTCACTCCGATTCTCCCTCAAAAGGTCAAGAGTTTAGAGGTCAAGGAAGTTCATAGTGTTGGTTCAAAGCCGATCAAATTTTACCATGCTTCTACCTCTACTGAGCTTGAAAAACATATGATTCTAATGAATTAGTGGAAATGCCTTTTGTTTACTTCTCGCCTTGTGTTCAAAAGTTAATTCAACAGGGACACTTACCAAAACAACTATCTTTTGGTTACTTCTCGCCTTGTGTTCAAAAGTTAATTCAACAGGGACACTTACCAAAACACCTTGTGTTCAGAAGTTAATTTAACAAGGACACTTACCAAAACAAATGCCAAAAGATAAATTTCAACTTCTTAAAAAATTATGGAAAATTAATTCAACAGGTACACTTACCAAAACAAATGCCAAAAGATAAATTTCAACTTTTTGAAAACCTATGGAATGGTACCTGGACACTTACCAAAACAAATGCCAAAAGATAAATTTCAACTTTTTGAAAAATTATAGAATGGTAAAAGGAAACTTACCAAAACAAATGCCAAAAGATAAATTTCAACTTTTTGAAAAACTATGGAATGCTACGAAATTTACCAAAACAAATGCCAAAAGATAAATTTCAACTCTTTGAAAAATTATGGAATACTATACATTTACCAAAACAAATGCCAAAAGATAAATTTCAACACTTTGAAAAATTGTGGAATACTACTTACCAAACAAATGCCAAAAGATAAATTTCAACTTTTTGAAAAATTATGGAATGCTAGAAGTTGAACTCCCAATTCAAAGCCAAAAGATAAATTTCAACTTCTTAAAAAATTATGGAATGGTAAAAGTCGAACTCTAAATTCAAAAGAGGGTCTCGGATTTGGTACAGTCGGACCAGCCGATGATTCTGAATTTTGCATGGTTGTTACTGGTAAGTCAGAAAAGGATTGCCTCGATATAGAGGATGACTCTGTTGATCAACCTATAGAAGATGCTCCCCCAGAATATGAGGAAATTAAATCTACTGTGGATGAATTGAAAGAGATTAACATCGGGACTGAAGAACGACCCTGGCCTACATTTATAAGTTCTCAACTTAATGAAGAAGAATATGCAGAATTGATCAAACTATTAATAGAATTCAAAGATTGCCTCACATGGAGCTACGATGAAATGCCAGGACTGTCCGCACAAGTTGCAGTCCATAATCTCGGGGTGGACAAGAATATATTCTCAGTAAAACAAGCTCCCAAGAGAATGCGCCTCGAAATAGAACAACAAGTCATCGCCGAGGTGAAGAAATTAATAGATGCCAACTTTGCAAGAGAAGAGCAGTACCCCATATGATTGGCTAATATTGTACCTGTTAAGAAGAAAAATGGACAGATCTGTGTTTGTGTTGACTTTAGAGATTTGAACAAGGCATGTCCAAAAGATGAGTTTCCACTACCCATACCAGAGATGATTGTGGATATCGCTTCAACACATGAAATTTTCTCCTTCATGGACTGATTGTTGGGATACAACCAAATCAAGATGGCTCCCGAGGATGTAGCACTTACAACCTTCAGAACATCGATTGGAATTTTCTGCTATATAGTGATGCAGTTCTGCCTAAAGAACGTCAGAGCAACATATCAGCGTGTAATGACGAAAATTTTTTATGACCTCATTCACAACCAAGTAGAATGCTACGTGGATGATTTGGTCAACAAAAGTAAATAAAAATTAGACCATTTGTATGATTTGAGGATTGTGTTTGAACGGTTACAACGATATGACCTTAAGATGAATCCCTTAAAGTGTGCCTTTGGCTTTACCTCTTGGAAATTTCTGGGATTCATTGTCCATCATCCGGGAATTGAGATCGACCCGGATAAGATTAAAGCTATCTTGGAAATGCCTCCTCCTAAAACTTTGAAATAACTATGTTCTTTCTAGGGGAAGTTAGCATATCTGAGATTCTTTTTTTTTAATCTCTCAGGTATGTGTTAGCCTTTCTCGGCATTAGTTAAAAAGGATGCCAAATTTATTTGGGAAGAAAAATGCCAGCGGGCTATTGAGGACGTTAAACAATATTTAATGACACCTCCTATCTTGGCAGCCCCTATCCCAGGGAAACTGTTGATACTTTATACCGCAGCTTTAGATGACTCTCTTGAAGCCCTCTTAGCCTAAGTAAATAATGAGGGTAAAGAAAATGCACTCTACTACTTGAGACGGCGTCTAATACCGACGGAGATAAGGTATTCAACTATCGAGAAGCATTGTCTCGCATTAATTTTTGCCGCCCAAAAGCTTAGACATTACATGCTTTCTCATAAGATTACCCTAATCTCGAAAATTAATCCATTGCAATATTTGATGACCTGACCAACACTCTCCGGACGTTTAGCAAGATGGTCAATAATCTTATTGCAATTTGNCTTTTTTATTTTTTGAAAAATGATTAGACCGATTAAAATTCAAATATCTAATAGTTTAAACAGCTGAGCACGATACTATAAATGATATATCATCTTGAAGGATGGACAAATCGCTTATTGGTAGGCTTAACTATCTAAACTTAAAAGTTTATGAATTTATTTTGGTCTGTGAAATTTATAGCCGACAAATTCCCCTAAAAGATAATGTGAGGATTTACGTCGTGCCAAATGAACAACCTAAACGTCATATAAGTATGTTATTTAAATCTAGCGAGGTTCTGCATAAGCTCATCCTTCAGCCTTTAGTAGTTGTCTCAACCGTTGTCCGGAGATGAATCTTGAACCGACCACGTCGTCTTCTCATTCCGAGAAGAGGAGAGAGAGAAGAAAGAATAATAAAAAAAACCATTACTCGAACAGCCTATCCTAGGGGACTGCACAAACATACTAAAAAGGTAGCAACTAAAGCAAGAATACTGGTAAATGTATACAGTTCAACAAAGAACAGACAAAAAATACTATGTTGTAAGATGTGATGAAAAGTGCAGAGACATGTAGCGAAGTATAGTATGGTAGAGAATAAAATAAAATATGCAGAAAATAAAGTATGGAAATTAAATAAATAAAAGCGTACCTGATCAAATTCTGCTAAAGCTTCAAAATAGATTGCAATGATATGGTATAAGTAGGTCAGGTAAACATTGGCAGATTATAAAAGAAAGGTTAAATGATGAGCATATGAAAGTTTCAAGATGGGATATTAGATTTCAATTCGGGGATAGGCTCAGATTAGACCCCTTTTCTCTCTATCTCGATCCCACAAGCAACTGATATATCGAGGTCAACCTATCAACATCAACTAGAGGCCACCCCTATAATCAGACAGTCTTAAACCCTATCATTTTCTGAATATGTGAATAGAGTAGTATCTAAACTCATCAAAGTGTGGTGTACCTATACATGAAATGTAGTATTTGAACTTATCAACATACAGTACATGTGTATGTGAAATGTAGTATCTGTCGTGCAGCGCGTAGTGTGTGGATATAGTGTCTGCATGTATAAAATGGTGATATGATGATACTTAGATCCATCAAATAAAGGTATATGGCTATGTGATGTATGAAATGTACGTGTAGGTGATATCCAATGTATGCATGTATTAGTCAGGATATGGTGTCTCAGTGTAGTGTTATATCTGTTCTTTTGTGAGTGTAATATCTGTGCAGTGTCTGTAGTATCTGTTCTTTTATGAGTGCAGTAATTTTGTAATGTCTGTAGTATATGTTCTTTTATGAGTGTAGTATCTGTGTAATGTTTTTAGTATCTGTCCTTTTGTGATTACCGATTCTCAAAACTTTTGAAAAAGAGTTAGAGCTGTTAACGATCTAGGGGTGAAAGGGCATCACACTAATTGAATATTGATTTTATATTTCAGCTATAAACTAAGATGTCAAATGATTCTCTCGCATCATTGTCTGTTACCCCTCGTCTCGAACTAATAGCCCACCTCAATATTTCATATGCTTATTCAACAAATTTTATACAACTATATCAAGAGAAATGAGAGAAGCATCTATTTTAAGCATTTCTATGACATCCACCTTCTACTTCTAAGTTTAAACTTATACATATGATCATTACATGATCTATCAATTTCCTAAGGAGAAATACGTTGTTTCCAAGTTCAAACTTATGAAATTTATGTAAACAGGAAGCCAATTCCAACAAGAGATTGAAATCGGCTCTAAATATATATTCCAAAGCATAAAAAAAAATCCAACACGCATTTAAATAAGAAGCAACAAAGAGGACTACAACTAAGCCCCCAAATACATCTTCCATGCCATAAAAACTGATTTCCTACAATACTCAAACGAGGGGGTAGCCTAAATATATTTTTCAAACGATAAAGACTGATTTTCTGGATATATTTAAATAAAGGGGAGCAAAGAGAGCAAGAACTGAAGCCCACATGTATTCTTTAAACCAGAAAAATAATCCCCAACAGGTATTTAGACAAAGGGAAGCAAAAAGGGTAAAAAAGAAAAACAACCGAGCTCCACATGTATTCTTTAAACCAAAAAGAGATTTCCAACATATATTTAAACAAAGGAAAGTAAAGAGAGCAAAAATCAAGCTCCATATGTGTTCATCAAACCCAAAAAATGGTTTCCAACATATATCTAAACAAAGGGAGGTAAAGAGAGCAAAAACCAAGCCCCCATACAGCTACTCAAAACACCAAAAATATTTCCAATGTTCATACTCGAATTAAGGGGCAGCAAGAAGCAAAACCGAGCCACCAACACTGACTACTCAAAGCAAACAAAATATGACTCCACTATGTATTCAAATAGGAGCAACAAGGGGAGCATAAAACAAAGCTCCAAAATATCAGATAAATCCATGCACATCAACTTTAAACTGAAGAAACACGAGAGACTCAAAACAAAAGCCCCTATCATTAAATAAGTCCAAAATATTCCTTCAAATAAAGTACGAATGAAAAGCTTAGAACAGAGTCTCAAAAATCAGAAAAATCCAAATGCATTGATTTCAAACTGAAGACAACCAAGAAGCTCAAAACAGAAGCCCCAATTAATCAAATAAATCCGTAAATCTCCATGTTAAAACAATGTGCGAGAAGATGGTAATCAAAAGAACTAAAACACTTCTCGAAGTTTCAATATACCTTCCTAGCCAAGAGAAACCGCAACCCAAAGACTAAAACAGTTCAAAATCTTTGTATAAATCCTATGTAGTGACAAAAACTACTAACCAATACTCAACATAGAGAACCCACAAATAAGGACTCACGGCTAGGGATAAAAAATGAAAAAAACCATTAACCAATAATTCCAATCAATGACTAAAGATCCAACCACAACCAGATTATAACCAAGCCCAATAAAGGCTAAAAAGCATAATATAATTTTCTTGAAATTGAACTTAGTCTTAAACCAAACCCATCCCAACATAGAACTAAATCAAACCCAGCAATTGACCAAAAGAACGAGCCACCGCCAAGCAAAAGCCGAGCCACCAAAGAGCTATCAAAATTATTAAATATTTTCAATACTTAAATTCGAATGAAGGGAATAGCAATAAGTAGAGCCAAGCCACCAAATGGCTATTCAAGTCATTAAAATTGTTCTCAAACATGTATTTAAACAAGAAACAGCAAAGAGCAATAAAAATGAATTCCAAATGCGGTTTTAGCAATATTTGAACAAAGGGCAGCAGGGAGAACCCAAAACTGAATTTTAACAGAGAATAAGAACTAAAAAACTGAATTCCAACAAGAAGCAAGAATTGAAATCATATCCTAACAGAGAGAGCAAAATCTAAGACCCAAATTCCCAATCATTAGGCATAACTGTAATTTCAAATTCCCGACCAAAATAAGCCAAACCGAGCCTCAGCAAAAGAGGTAGCAAATAGAATAATGCTTTGAACACAACTCAATTAAGAACAGGGAATTAAATTAAAATAGTATTTACATAAAACTGAGCTCAACTTCTCATGAAACCAAACTGAATCTCAGACAAAAATGAAACTAGCATAGAGGCTAAATTGACTTATCCAAGAGAATAAAACTGAGCTTCCATGTTAAAGCAAATCCATCAAGTAATCTAGATGTAGTATAAGCCGATTTAAACCATCAAATGCCTATTCCAATTATATCAATGATTCAAATAAACGGGTAGCAAGAAGTATAGAGCCAGTCCCTCAAATTATATCTTCACAACAAAATATAATTTCCCAATATACGGTCGAACAGAGGCGAAGGAAGTGACATAGATACAGTGTTAATTCATCAAAACCAAGCTTAAGAATAACCACATCAAAGAAATCTAACCTCAATTTCTTCTTAGCTCAAGGAAATGAAAGATTGAAGAAGGATCACGAGATAAAGAAAAACTTCCAACAGAAAAGATAACCTCAGCATTGTATTCCTCCAAAGTTTCCAAAAAAAATCGCCCCACATCTTCTTCTCCCACAAGATATTTATAGGTATAGATGAGAGAATGGCTCACCGGCGGTGAGCATCAAGACGGTGGGGAGAATCACCCACAAAGAGTAAAAAATCCCAACAAGATTCAAAATAGGAAAGTTATCAGACTCGTTTAGGCGGGAAAGTTTGTTATGACAGGCTACCGGCGAGGCTATCGGTGAGGCCACCGGCGACGAAAGCTCAAAAGGGGAAGGGGTGCCCGAAAAACTAGCAAGAGGCTCCATGGCTCNGTGACCGAAAAACTAGCAAGAGGCTCCATGGCTCGGCTAGGGCAAAGAACAGAGGCATGAGGGAGTGAGATTTTAGATTTTAAGAGATTATCTTTTATATAAAAAAACTTTATCAAATATATTTTTATTTTATTAAAGAAACTATTAATAAATTATTAAATTTTGTGTGATTTACTCGCGCTCGGAGTCCTGACAAAATGGGTGTCCTCCCTAGCTAAAATTGACATCACAGACGCAATAGCACAATCTGTTTCATCATCTAGAGTCATTAGGACAAAGTCGTCGTTGATCGTGTCAAATTAACTTTGATTCGTGCGTGGCACGACAAATGAAATTATTTTGACCTGATCGGAACCATTTAACAAGTATATTATTGACCGGTCCTCACATAAGTGACGACAAAAGTCAAACATATCGCTCGTATTGGCCAGTCAAACATCACACGCGCCAAGGTGTCCACCTACGTCTTTTAAATTTCTATAGAAGTTCAATTTGAGCTTCAATATGTTATTTTTTTTATCGACTCAACCGAATATTGATGATCTGAAACCATCCATATGAAACTATAAAGAGTGAGGAAATGGCTTGAATTTCTAAGGGGTGTGGACCCCAGCCTAGTCCTCTAAGAGAGTCAAAATAGGGAAATCTTAAGGCTAGATCCTAGGGTATCTAGAGAAGGGGAAAAGAGGACCTCCAAAATGAGGTCAACACGTGCTATCAAGGGACAGATACTAGCAGACTTCCTCGCTGCACACCCACTGCCAGTTGGGTTCTCTCTCAACAACGAGTTACCAGACAAGCAAATATTACAAATGGAATTATCTAGTGCGCAATGCTAGGAAATGTACTTCGATGGTGCTTCATCAACCAGAAAATACAAAGGATCAGACACAGTTATACCAACCAAATTAGTGATTGGTTTGATCTTTATTACGCCAGATAAGGGTATGTTGAGATTCTCATACCACCTGATAAAGTCGTGCACTAACAATGAAGCAGAATATGAAGATTTAATCACCGGGTTGGAAGTAGCAATCTCAATAGATATAACAAACATTGTCATCTATAGCGACTTCCAACTTGTCATCCAGCAAGTCGCTAGACAATACAAAATTTTGAAACCAAGATTAACAGAATATCATCAGTACACAATGAAGCTCCTGGAGCAGATTCCTGATGTGATTTTCTATCGGATTCTTAGGGGAGATAATGGCCATGTCGATGCTCTAGCAAAACTTGCTAAAGAAATGGCATGTCCTCCAGAGAATTCCATTGAAGTCATAGTGCAAGGAAGACGAGTCTTGTCTTGGATCGACTTTGAAACTCTACACAAGCTTGAAAAAGAAGAAACAATAAATACAGTTACAAACATCAATGAAGATTGTTGCAAGCCATTAATAGAATATTTGCATACTGGAAAGCTGCCATAAGACAAGTTTGAGGTGCATCACATCATTAGAAGGGTCATGTATTACGCCTTGATGAGAAACATTCTCTACAGAAGATAATTCGACCAGATGTAGCTACAGTGTTTGAGCAGAGTCAAAGCATAGAATATCTTCAAAGAGGTACATGTCGGATTATGTGGCGCTCACCAATCAGAGCCAAAAATGAAAATGAAGATTAAAAGGCTCGGATATTATTGGCCAGCAATTATGTCTGATTGCATGGATACAGCCAGAAAATGTCACCAATGCCAAGTGCATGGCGTGGTCTTAAACCAGCCTCCGAATATGCTACACCCAACTGTTGACTCGTGGCCATTCGAGTGTTGGGGCATGGACATAATAGATCCGATAGACCCTCCATCTTTCAAAAGACACAGGTTTATACTTGTCACTACAGATTATTTCTCCAAATGGGCAGAGGCAGTACCGTTACGTGAGGTTGTGGCACAGCACATCCTTCAATTTTTCAAAAGTCAAATCATCTACCGTTTTGAAGTAAGAATAATTTCCGACAATGGGACAGCTTTCAAAAGCATAAAGATCAACAATTTTGTCAAAAGACATGGGATAGATTGGAGATACTCTACGATTTACTATCTCAGAAAAAATGGTCTGGCTGAGGCTTCAACAAAACACTAGTACAGATTTTGAAGAAAACACAAAATGAAAATAAAAGGGTTTGGCACAACAAACTATTAGAAGCCTTGTGGGCCTATCGGATGACTTTCAGGACTCCCACTCAGTGTACACCCTATATGCTTGTGTACGGAGCCGACCATGCTACCGCTAGAAATGCAGACACCATCTCTCAGAGTCACCGTT
The DNA here is from genome assembly GCA_002079205.1 of Phalaenopsis hybrid cultivar. NCBI lineage: Eukaryota > Viridiplantae > Streptophyta > Magnoliopsida > Asparagales > Orchidaceae > Phalaenopsis > Phalaenopsis hybrid cultivar. The sequence continues at coordinate 74,096 of JXCR01137040.1, forward strand.
GTCAATAAACTCACAACAGAAGAAAGTGCAAAACTTAGACTTAAAGAACTGGAAAGTCTCGAGGGAAAATGACTAGAAGCACAACAACATTTGGAGCTTTACTAAGAAAAGATGGTACAAGTCCATGACAAATTGGTCCATCCAAGGACATTCAAAGTTTGTGACCTTGTACTTATGCTTAAAAGGCCTATTCTTGCACGTCGAAAAGTAGGTGGAAAATTCAAGCCAACTTAGGAGGGACCATTTGTCATTGAAAATGTCTACACAGGAGGAGCCTACCAGTTAGTGGACTTCTAGGGTAAAAGACCCATGTTACCAATAAATGGACGATATCTGAAAACCTATTACGCAACCTAACGCAGTTTTCCTCTACTTGCTTTGAAATATTGGAAACTTTGATTGTTTTAGGGTTATCTATGTGGCCAAATGTCTATGACTGGGTCCAAATTTTGTAATTAACCTCAATATAATGAAAATTTTGAGAAAAAAATTTTGAACTTCAAATTTTCTCCTTTCTACCTTTTAAACTTAATATTCCACTAAATTAAACAAAACTCATACATAAAATAAGCTATTCATTTCACCAAAACAAACTATAATTTACTTTAATAAATACTTTGTTTTGTTCTTATTCATGATAAGTTTTGGCCCACAAACGTTTTTCCTATCGTCTGCAGAAAAATGTCGGGACACAGGCTGATCTTTGATTTCAAGGATGGTTAGAGCCTCGCACTAAATAAGGAGATGGCGCCTCAGGGCGGTACCATAGACTTCAACATGGATTTTAACCTGTTTGACATGGACTAAAAAGGTCCTCTCATGGATGTAGTCAGCTGCAAAGAGAAAGAGGGATTGCCTTCACTATTGAGGGTGACTGCCAAAGATAATGTATCACACATAGGCAAGAACTTGATAACAGAGGAAGATCCGATGGAAGGGCCCAGCCGTCTGCCCTCCATGGTAGCTACACCAAACAGAGGCCTAGTAGCCGCCAATAACAAACGAATGCCAAGTACTTTGCTTCGAAGGACGAAACGCAGGAACGCCAGCCGCAAGAAGCAGAGAGCTTTTCTATGACAAGAACGCAGACGTCAAAGAGAGACAAACCACTTGCTCACCCCTATTCTTGAGGGGCATATTTATGATCTAGACCTGAAAAAAACTTTTGCTAGCATACCCACCATGGATGAAGAACCAGGATTCATGACAGAGTTAGATACACTTTCAATTTCAGATGTTTTATGCAAGGGTTGCCCGACTTGCAATGTTGAAATACCGGGCGGGACATCAGCCACGGGCGCGTTTGTAGAATGCACGGATTGCAATGTTCTACATTTATAGCATTTGAGTACATTAGAAGAGTGTACATCCAGCATCGATGGGTCTCAGACTTCAAATTTTATGATGGATAAGCCATACGCCCCACTGGGGACAGATCAACATGTACCATTGAGCCCAGGGTCGTACATCCCGCTAAACGTTGAGTCTCGTGTTCCAGATCAACCAGCGCCATTTTGGGTTCCTGCCAATGCTTGAAGGGAGGAACGCCCGCCACACCTACGATGGAGTACTCCAAAATAAGTAAAGTAAATAAAAGAGAATTTGAATTTTATGAAGAAGTTCAAGGAAAATGCATCAACATACTGGAGGGATTAGAACTCTATACCAGAGTATTCTTAGAGACTGATGAACAAAGTATACTTGACTGCATTTTTTACCTAAGGGACAAAGTTCGAACAGGTTTACTTATGGAAAGGACCTATTTCGAGCCGAGAAAATGGATGCGAGGAAAAGGGAGGGTTACTATCTAGTGTGGCTGTTGCTACAACTTCACAAATGACAGACAGGGGAATCCACCTGGGATCCTTAAACACGATCAAGTAGATCCGCTACCGCCAATGATAAAGTGGATGATCAAAAGAATGGTCAAATGGAGTATTTTTCCTACTACCTATATTCCAAATAGTTGTATTACCAACATTTATGACGAAGGAGACTGCATACCTCCTCACATTGATCATCATGATTTTGTAGGACTCTTCTGCACGGTCTCATTTCTGAGCAAGAGCAATATTTTGTTTGGGAAATAAATCAATATCTTCGGCCCTGGTGATTTCAGAGGTTCTGTGGAGAATCCTCTACCAGTCGGTTCAGTGCTCATTCTTAAAGGCAACGGTGTAGATGTTGCCAAACATTACATTTTAGGGGTACGACACCGTAGGGTGTCTGTGACTTTCCGTAGGATGGATGACAGAAAAATGCCATATGGATTCCAGCCGGACCCAAAACTGGAAGAGCTACTGTCATACAAGCTATGAGAGGGTTGTACCTCTAAGTACATGCAAAGGGAACTCTTATTTTGGAGCATGGCTTTGAAGGTCTTCTTGATCAGGAGCTCGTCCTACCTGGTACAGATGGTCAGAGGGTTCATTTTTTTTATATAGCAACATGATATGTATCTGATATATTCGGCCTACAATATATTCATAGCATGAGATATTCTGAATGTATTTTGACATGGACTATATATTGTACCTTTTTGATGCGTTAGCCTATGTTCCATCTGTAACATCTTTATGGGAGAAGATTAATAGGAATTTCTCTCAAAATGTGCCCTTTTTGTCAGTTGCCTTTTTGTGTGATGGATGAAAACCATGAACCACGTGTTGGTCCAGAATTTCAATGAACAAAAAATGAAACAACAAATCTTTAATAATAAATAAAATTTAAATAAAAATAATCACCAATGAATAAACAACAAAACAAATTTTTTTTGAAAGTCAACCAACTAAAATTAAAACTTTAAAAACATATTTTGAAAAATTAAATGTGATAAAAAGGACAAGAAAAGGAAATGAATTTATTGAGTGGATTCTCTCATTTTTGGAGTTCCTTACTCTTTGTGCGCGCAGCACAACCATCTTTATCTGCATTAACTCTCGTCACATCCTCGTGGAATTTCACATTTTGCACAAAACCCCCCAAAACTCTGCAAATCTTCTTCAACAAAATTAACCTTTTCACGTAACAAATTTCTATAAATTTAAATTCACAAACTCTCTACATTGTTTTCATATGACTCTTGAGGTCAGTACCTAAATTTTGACTCCCAATATCCGAGGATCGGTGTGAGGCCCCCTTCAATGGATGTTAATGCTTCTGACTGCTTAAAATTTCAAATTCTCCGAAGATTGGTGTGAGATCCCCTTCAATGGATGTCAAGGCTTCCAATTCCTTCAAATTTTAAATTCTCCATGGATCGGTGTGAGGCCCCTTCAATGGATGTTAAGGCTTCTGATTCCTTCAAATTTCAAACTCTCCGAAGATTGGTGTGAGACCCCCTTCAACGGATGTTAAGGCTTCTGATTCCTTCAAATTTCAAATTCTCCAAAGATTTGTGTGACTCCCCCTTCAATGGATGTTAAGGCTTCATATTTCTTTAAATTTCACATTCTCCAAGGATCAGTGTGAGGCCCCCTTCAATGGATGTTAAGGCTGTCGATTCCTTCAAATTTTAAATTCTCTGAAGATCGGTGTGAGGCCCCCTTCAATGGATGTTAAGGCTTCCGATTTCTTCAAGTTTCAAATTCTTCGAAGATCGGTGTGAGGCCCCTTCAATGGATGTTAAGGCTTCCAATTCCTTCAAATTTCAAATTCTCTGAGGATCGGTGTGAGGCCCCCTTCAATGGTTGTTAAGGCTTCTGATTCCTTCAAATTTCAAATTCTCCGAGGATCGGTGTGAGGCACCCTTCAACAGATGTTAAGGCTTCTGATTCCTTCAAATTTCAAATTCTCCCAAGATCAGTGTGAGGCCCCCTTTAATGGATTTTAAGGCTTCTGATTCCTTCAAATTTCAAATTCTCTGAAGATCAGTGTAAGGCCCCCTTCAACGGATATTAAGGCTTCCAATTTCTTCACATATTTCATTCATATATTCTCCACGAATTCACATGTGTGAATCTACATATTTTCTTATCACCTCTTGGGTTGGATGTGAGTCCTAGTGCTTTCCTTCCTAACGTGACACACATATTTTCTTGTTACCTCTTGAGTTGGATATGAGTCCTGGTGCTTTCCTTCTCAATGTAACACATATAATTTCTTGTCACCACGTGGTTTGGATGTGAGTCCTAGTGCTTTCCTTCCTAGTGTGACGCACATATTTTCTTATCACCTCTTGCGTTGGATGTGAGTCCTAGTGCTTTCCTTCCTAACGTGACACACATATTTTCTTGTTACCACTTGAGTTGGATGTGTGTCTCAGCGCTTTCCTCCTCAATATAGCAGATATTTTCTTTGGATTTGGATGTGGGCCTCTATGTTTTCCATCTCAATTCGATCCTCCCACACAATCCTATTCTCATATTTTGAAATAAGTTTCAAGATCACCTTAAATGGATTATGACATATGATTCTTATTTCAGGATTGATACCCAAATTTCAATTTCCATCTCGGGGTCAGCACTTATATACTGACTCTTATCCATTATAAATACCTAAAATTTCATAACTCAAAATTCACTCTCTAGTCCCCAGCGAGAGTCCCTACTCCTTGATTTCAATCAGACGATCCCCTGCTAATTCCCTAGTAGAAACAAATCACAAACACAACTCAACATGTACTTCCGGGTTTGTTGACTTAGGTGTTTGTATTGGTTTTTGTTGATCCCGTCGGTTAATGCCAATACGCGCAGGGTGTTTGCCCATCACACCACGCCTATTGGGGGTCCATTTGTTGACCTCACTTTTGGTTGAAGTTTAGTTTTTCCTCTTTAGTAGCCTAAGTTCTAGCCATAAGACTATCCTATTGACTATTCTTAGAAAACTAGAAAAGGAACCCTCACCATTAGAAATTCTACACTCTTCTCTACTCAACTTGAAGTTCCACGTATTGGTCCTAACCTCTAGCACTTAGTAGGTGGGGTCATTATGGGGGAGCTCAAGGAGAGTCTACCCTTCAGAACTGCTAGACCTTAGGGTTGACCCTGGGTGTTGGTCTAGGGCTAAGGCACTAACTTGCAATCACTGACACTCACAATCACTCATTATCCTAAACTTAAACTTTTAGGCTTTGATCCCTTCATACTTTTGGGAGACTCATGTAGGTGGTCTCCTAAACCCATTTGCCTTGGGCTAGGGTTTGACTAAGATCACTACATAGAGGAGCCAAAATTGGGTTTCCATTGGTCCATAGCTTATTGATGGTGGTTGGTACCTCAACTCTACGAAGATACCCAACCTAGCCTTTTGCCCCTAAATCCCCCAAATTACCTAGATACCTTTGCGACCCCAAATTTGGCCAAAATTTCAAAATCTAGCCAAAGTACCCACCCAACATAACTCAAAAATCATTTCAAACACCTTGAAAACACCCAAACTACCCAAAATCACCAAAATTGGCCAAATTACCGAAAGTGCCCCCTCTTTGCCCCAAAATTCCAAAATTTTCCAAAAATTCCCAAAACCTCCTAAATATTCCCAATTTCATTTTTCGAAACTATCACATGACCTAATTTAGCCAATTTAACCATATTTAATCAAAACCCCCAAATTACCCTTTAAAGGCCCATATTTTCCCCAAATCACTCCAAATGTCCATCAATTTGATCTCAATCTCCCTAAATTTCAATCTCAAACTCAAATTAACCTTCAATATGACCAAAAAAAAATCAAATCCAAGCTCAATTGTCCCATGCTTTGAGCTCAATTTTGATTTAAATCAAAACCCCAATTTTGGCCTCATGACTTGGTTCCACGAAATTGAACTCATGGCCTACTCCATTTGCCACAATTTGTGTTAAAAAACCTTCATAACATCCCCATATATCAAACTCATCCTTCAATTGGCCTTTGTAAAACCTCAAATTCATTTTATTTCAACCTAAGTCCAAAAGCCCAAAATTTGCCCCAATTGGCCATGTCACAAAATCTCATCAAATTGATGGCCTTAACCCCAAAATTTCCACTCTATCCCTTCATGAAAAGTATTAAAAACACCTAAATTGATCATTTGAACCATTAAATTTGGAATTTGCCCAAGGCTAACCCAACCTGGACCCATGTCTAGCCCAATACCCAAAATTGACCACATTCCAAAAAACCCTCAAATTGACCTACCAAATGAACTCAAAATCACTTCAACCCTTCACCAAAAATCTTCATAACAATCAAATACACAATTTTGATCAATCAATTGGGTCAATTGACATGGCTAGCCTAGACCAAACCCAAACTTTGATCACTTGAACCCACATTGAACCTATGCATTAAAGATGGCCCAACTACCCTAAAGTCATCAAATTAACTCCACCTCAGCCATGGATTAGACACTAAGACTAAGCCAAAACCCATCTAACCACCTAAACTAAGCCATGGACCAAAGGTATCCCAAATTAAGGGATTTTATCTCCAAAAATGCACATGCTTAAGATACCCTTATCAAAATTAAACCTCATTGCATTAAGTTGTGTTGACAAATTCCCTTAGATGCCCCTAGCACCTAGCCACCTCCCCCTGCCACCTAGTCGTTGGAGAAGCTCAAAACTGAGAGCCACCCCCATAAACTTCACCCAAATCAAACCTAGAGACCAGCTCAGCCAAACCAAATTGTAGAGCTCCTCTGCCCTCCACCTAAGCACCACAATGCACCCAAACATTTTCCCTGAGAGCCACCCTATGGCCACTTTTACAAAAACTTGCCTCCACAGCCATGGGAGGTGTGCTAAAATTTTCTCAGAGAGAGTTTCCCAAATTACTCACAGAGCTTCTTTGAGACCTCCACAACCCATTCCAATCACTCCATTGCCTTGATTTCCCTTGTGTAACCAATTTTGAGCTTAAAAATTAGGGCATAAATAGGACATCCCTAAAACCTCCACCAAACTTTAGTTGTTTGTGCCCACACCTTCACAACAGCAAGAGAAGACAAAGCTCCATCAAATTACCCTCTAAAATAGCCTCTACAATAGCTCTAGACCGACACCCAAAATTGATCTTGATCAAAATCATACCTAGGCTTTACACCAAGACTAGAGGCTCAATCTCTAGCCTCCTTGGATCACAACAAACGAGCCAAGACCCTCTAATTGAAGCTTCACTTCTCAGAGCCAAGGTTTAAGACTTCTCTTACTCCCGAGCCTATTTGAACTCCTCATTTATTTTGAGTTGATTTCATGACATCATAACCGTATGGATATGTTCTCATAGTCTAGACGAGCTTTTTAAAAAAAATTAACTTAATTTGGTTAAGAAATGAGAGAGATTTTAAGGCTAAAAGATGGAGGATTTTCACGCTACGATATTGGGGATGATGACGGCAAGCCGTCCGATTGCAGGTGTATCAGACGGACGGTCGAGATCAAGTCGGACAGCGCTTTGGAACATAAGTCGCGGGTCGAGTCAACGCTGAGGCGGAGGGCAATGTCGAATGGGATTGCACCACGTGGAGCTTCAGAGCCGTCGTAGGTTGAGGTGGCGCTGCCCGTTTAAATAGATAAATAGGGATTTAACTAATTCAAAAAATGGCCCCTAACTTAAAAAATCCATATCTTGGTGTAAAAAAATTACAAAAATAAAATAAAAATACCCTCTTGCTCAGTAAAGAGAGGAGAACAATGTGGAAATAATTTTAAGTTCATGTGATGCATATTTTATTTTTAATTAATTAAATATTGATTTGAATATTTTGATTCTCCATGCTTATAGGCATTTCATTATGGTTTGAAATTTTAGCATGTTTTTATCATTGTCTTAGGGAACATTCCCTGATTTTTTCCAAAGTCAAAGAAGGTCCTTAGACATATAATCATATTTTTCAAGTTTATATGCATTATTTGCTTAAAAAAATCATAGAAATTAGCATGTTGCTTAAAAAAATTTAAGAAAATTTTGGAAGGTTTAAGATGACCAGAGAACCCTTGGGAAAATTTCTCATAAGTCAAGTCATTCAAATTATACCTCATCATCACAAACCCTAAATCACTAAGATAATTAATTTTTAAAAATATAAACAATAAAATGACTTGATTTTTAATCTCCACTATTGTTTAGGATCCAGAGAACTCACCAACAAAATTCTAAAATATTTTGAGTTCATTTGGTAACTTAAGTTTATTTTTAAAGATAAATAACATTTTTGGCACAAGAATAATTTTTAATAATTAAAATATAACTTTAAAAATTATAAAACTTAGTTTTTTTAGTTCTCTGTGATCAGGGGTATTTTCTAAAAATAAAATGATATTTAAAAAAAAACTTTATTTTTAGCTTATTTTTAAAATATTTAAAATAATTAAAAATTCATAAAAATCATAAAAATAATAAATTGTTCTAAATTGTTTCCTAAGCACTTAGGAATAATTGGAATATTTTTTGGGGTTTTCTAAATAAAGATAATGAATTTTAAAGCTTAAAAAATGATTTTTAAAGGCTAAAATGAGTTTTCATTAAAATAATTCCAATAAATCAAATAAAATTCAAAAAAAATATAAAATCTTCTCCTCTTAGTTCTCTAACCTTGGGAGAACTTTTCAAAAATATAAAACTTAATTTTCTTTATTTAAAATATTTTATAATTAATAAACACCCCAAAACTTAAACTAATTCTTAAAATTCAAAAAATCATAAAATTTGGTCCAAAGGCTTCTCTAATTTAGGTCTACCTCTAATAAAAATTTTAAGGGATTAAGATTTACCTTGGTCAAGTTAAGAATTTTCTTTGAAAAATCCTATTTTTGAATAAAAATAATTATATAAATTACATTAAATTTTCAAAAATCACATTTTCTCCTCTAATGTCTTAATTAACCCATGAATGAGGTAGGATAAAAATTTCAAAGTCATTTGAATTGAATTTGACAAATTATGAAGTGTTAGAGCCTAGGGGAAAATATGTAATTTTGGAAATTAGCCTTAATTAACATTTAGGCTTAAATTAAAGAGGGAAATGGGTAACCTTTGATCTTAATTAGGATGTTTGAAACATAAGGGGTTAATTGGTAGAAACCAACCTCACTTTCTCAATTGAAAAGATAAGTTAATAAATTTTTAAATTATTAAAATTTGGAAGTTTATTAAAATAAAGCTAAGGCTTAAGGGTATGATTTTTGAAGTCAATAACTAATCAATTTAATACCCCTATTTTGATTTTCAAATAAGATTCAAATCATGAATATGACCACCTAAAGCTTAATCTTTTCAAAAATAGTTAAGACACTCACTTAAGTCTTAAGGGCTTAGTAGTGACTTAGGCAAAATCAAGTTTCATTTAAATAAGGATTAGAAAAGTAAACATCATTTAAAATTAAAACATCTTTTAAACACTACAAGCCCAATTATAACCAAAATTTGGTTAAGTGTTCCAATAACACTAACTTGCCTCTTTAATAGTCTGCACTCACATAATTTTCAAAATTAAATTACAGATGCTAATTACCTTACTCTTAGGGATATTTGATACATCAATTTTCATTGAGCATTAGGGTGTTTTACAGGATGAATTATTAAGCAACATAATAGGTTTAAAAGAACTCGGGATTTTCCACCAAGCAACGAGAGAGTGCACGGACCTACTTCTTTCTCTAGATCTGTTAGATACCTCGGAGATCTACTAAACTTAATATATTTTGCTTGGCAACATCACCCTTAATTAAACTCCTAAGGACCCACCAAGATATGACCTAGGGTTAGATAGGTCGTCAAAATTTAACTTCCCTTTCTCATATAAACTACCTTAACATGTCTTTTGAGTTTCAGATGGTGGAATGAGAAGACTCATCGGGTACGCTTTTATAGTTTTCAGCGTTGCCTCTCTTGTACTTTCATACTGTGCTTTTATACTTGCAAACTTACATGCTAAACAACGATGTCACCCTGCATGAAAACTAAAACTATCAGGATAGCCACAAAACTAAAACCAAAATAAAAAACTAAAATCAACCAATATAAAATTCACCGCCACAACATTCAAAATATAAAACAACTCAAGATTTAATCACAAAACTACAAATTGCAACAAAATTAAGATGTCTCTATTGGATGATCAGGAATTCCTCGGAGGAGGTAACCTACGGTTGCTAACGAGGCTTCAACGGTCTAAATGAAATTATGGAACTCATTAAGTTGAGTTTACTAAATTCATTTGGACTAAGTCAATCCAATAGAAAATAATGGTGCAGGAACGAGAGAACCCTGGGATCTTAACCGGTTTCCCTCTAATCAACTTTAACATGCCCCATAAAATTTAAAGAACTTCAACCATAGGGCCACCTAATTTAACATCATAACTTGACACACTAGAAAACTCAAACTCATCGCGGCAAGGAGCTTGGAGCTAGCATGGTGGGCAAACACACATCTAGATATCTCAAACTTGTCGCGGCAAGGAGCTTGGAGCTAGCATGGTGGGCAGCACGGCCATCTTCAACACAAAACCTGTCTTCCCTAGCTAAACCAATCTTCCTTCCTTAGACTTAAACAATAAAGCCATAGTATGTCTTCCCTAGCTAAACCAATCTTCCTTCCTTAAACTGAAAATAACAAATCCATAGGATTTTGAGGTTGTCTGCCAAGCACAACATAAATCCTCACCTCATCTTTAAGCCTTTGTATATCTATGTTATACAATATAAGCCTTAACTCGCCTTAGGATTCCAAGGTTGTCGTTTGTCACGACTTAAATCCTCACATCTTCCAGGCTATTTGTGTGATCGTTTCACACAAATGTAAGCCCTAACTAATAAAATTGATAGGATGAAACACCTAAATATTTCTCCTCAAAACTAAAGGCGAACATTAGGATAGCTTGGGAAGTCACCGGGGTTCTCCTCTGAATCCATGACATCCCCTAGTTATTCCTCCTTTGGACTCTACAATAAAATGTTCCAAATTTGAACCAATCCACTTTCACACCTCTACGTCTGATCTCATTGAAAAGTCCTGCCCTTTGAAATTCCTTGAAGATAATATTTCCTAATTTTTATCGAGAGTCTTCTTAGGCGACTTTGGTCATTTAAGATGTAATTAATTATAGGGGCCCTTATAGGAAGCATGTCTGAACCGAGCTTAATATAAACCCTATTTAATACTTTATATTAAAGAGGGGAACTTCTTGGCAAATACAAAGGTTTCATAGACCAAACAGATGTCATATAATCCTTAGTTTATTTGATCGAGCGTCATCCTCATGTCTTGTGTTTATCCTTCGCGATAGATACATGATTTGAGGTACAGTGCTCTTTTATTTAAACTATGAAAAATATAGGGTCAGTTTGATTTCATATTTTTATAAAACTAAATATTTATGTAAATTAAAACGTCCTTTCAAAGCGAGTGACGGGACTTCAATTTCAGTGACCGACAGCTTCTTACGGGGAACTCACCCCACCCAAAATAGCATCGACAACTTCTGGCGACTCTGCTGGGGACAAACTTTTCTCTCCATACAAATCAAGAAATATTATCTTCACACCATCGGTAATATGTCCATGTCCATCTTGGACCAAGTTACCCTTCTTCCATTGGCATACTTTACCCATTTCTGTCTTGGGAAAGTACTGTTAACTCTTTGGACTTCAGGACTAGTTGTTCAACCACATTGAATAGAGGGGTTCAGAAGGCCATTAAGGACTCTTTAAATTTTCATGTGGGGTCGGACCCCCAATAGTTGTTGGTGGACTGGTTCCACCTAGGCATTGTCTACCACTAAATAGGTCCCGCTCTGGGTCCTAAAATACTTCACATCTCCCTTCCAAATTTGATTTACTATTCTGCAAATTAAACCAAATCGTGTTGTACTACGCGTGCTTTAAAATTTTCTTATATCAATTAAATTTTACACTTTTTCTTAAACAAGATTTTAAAATAACCATAAATTAAGACCCGCCCGATCAACAGATCAACCTCTACTTTCAGTGCTTGCACTAAAAATTACAAGGTTTTTGGCCATATAGCTAACCGCAAAACTTTCTGTTTTCAAGCCTGCTGCAATGGCCTAGCCACCGCTGACCTTTTCCTGTAACCTGCCAACGAGTCACGAAGCCCGCAACCTTGTTCCTACCATCAAATTTGGGGCTGGATTTGAAGATCTCGAGGTCATCCTCGAGAAACCGAGTTCGTAGTAATGAAGATTGCCGCTCCTGAAATACAAGAACCATCTGCAGAATTTAGTCTGAACTGCCTTCAAGACTTCCCTATCTGCAAGCACTCTAAAACTATTATCATTGCGGCACCCACCAAACCTGCTAGCCTTGTTGCTGCTAAGGGGAAAGAAGTAATGATTATTTAGCATCTAAATGAGGGATTAACTATCCCACCACCTGTGTTTGAAATTGGATCAAGTTTTAGGACTGTACCGATAACCCGAACTCAAAGGAGGAACCGTAACAGAAGAGTTTTGAAGGCCATTAAAGCCCAGGCTCCCAAGGAGACACCCATTGAGGAGAAGCCTCATCAAGTTGAAGAAGTGTTACCAAAAATTTATCCACTCCTACGAGGGAGTAGATTCCATCCTCTGATGGATACCGATGAATATGAGAGATCAGGAGAATCACTGTCGCATTACCGTCACTTCTTCGACACGGTGAGGAGAGAAAGAAGTTCACTCCTATCACTCAAGTTAGAGCAATTTTCAAAAGGCCTGCTACCAAAGAAGGATGTTCAGTTAGCGAGTTGCTTAAAAGAGAGGGAGATGCAATTTCCCCTCACAAGAAGAAGGAAATTTTGAAAGGCATCAAATCCGCCAAACAGTCCTACAAGACAACTGGAGTGCCACCTACTCACATCCCCGTTTGGTTCCATTTAAGGAAGAGAGTTGATACCACAGTAATTACTAATGATCACACTGTCACCAGGACCACAGGCCGTTGACCGGTTAAGTCAAGATCGGGTTCGAAAATCTTACCCGTCACCCATTATGGAGATATTCCTACAATCCCAAAAGCAAAGACAAGACGATTATCTGGCACTGTAGCCGGTCTACACCACGGGGAGCATACCTTCCCTCAACATACCGATGTTTCTACTAAGACGCTCCATCCTGAGACATCATCGTCAAAAAAGAAAAAGGCATGGATACCTAAGGTTGCTGCACTGGTACAGTCCAGTGAACCCTTGGGATAAGAAGTGAAACCAGGGTTTGAAATATCTGACATCGTTGCGACAATAGCCAGCAAGATGAAGAAACAAGTAGAGGATGTTCATCAAGGTCCTCCAGATCTTAAAGCAACCAAGGAATCAATAGTTGAGAGAAAGTTGAGAAACTCAGGATCGAGATTTTCGAGTTAGTTTGAGAACACGGAGTTTCCGTCGATAGCGATAATGAAAATTTTGATTACAATGATTACTTAGAGGAATATTTCATGGTTTCCATGTAATTGAAACCAGAGTCACCACGTCTGTGTGTGAGGCTCAACCTCACAACAAAGAGAACGTCGTAGATGAACTGCGTAGAGTTGTCCTCCTAAGGGATGCGCAAGTTAGTCTACTGGAGAAAAGAATAGAAGAAATAATCGCAGCCATGACTGCTATGGCCACTATTTAGGGGAAATCCCAAGTACCGCAATTGGCTTCTCCAGAGATCAATCAGCCAGAAATCATACACATCACAGATGAAAGAAGAGAGGCTGCTTCAGCAAACAGAGATGAGCAACATAGAAAGGATTCTCCATCAGGTTCCAAGCTAGAAAAGGAGTTCAAGAAAATGGTTGAACAAGTGCGGGATGCCTTAACCCAATCTAAGGGTGGTGCATTGGTTCTAAAGGGTAGACCTTACTCAGAGGAATTCGATGTCATGCCTTTCCCCAAGGGTTTTGTGGCACCAAACTTCATGATATTCGATGGGACTGGAAATCCCAGACAACATATAGCACATTTCCGAGTCAGTTATAGCAACACGAGAAATAGTGAAGCTCTACTCTTCCAGTAGTTCGTCACCAGCTTGTCAGGAATTGCTTTTGACTGGTATGTTGACTTGGCCAACAGGTCAATTAAAACATTTTCTGAATTAGAACAGTTATTTGTGAAAAGATTTACCGGGGCACAACACCATGTGTCTATTGGAGATCTCATGATGGAAAAGCAGAAGCCTAGCGAAACCTTGGTAGACTACATTTTAAATTGGAAAAAACTTAGCATGAAATGTGAACCTCAGCTACAGGAACATCATGCATTGAAATTCTACTCAAAAGCATTCATGGGCCAATAACTTTTATGCTTAAGGGACTCACCATCAAATCCTTTGAGAAGCTACTCAGTAAAGCCAGCAGTCTTCAAGAAGAAATGAAGCACATTGAGCCACATGAGACCAGAGTGTTCGAAAAGAAATCAGGAGTAGTAGCGACCGTCGACAAAAGAAAGCATCCGATAAAAATATATGCAGAAGAGCATTGGTAGTCTTCGTCACAATACTCTCAGAACCAGAATAGTCAACCCAACTAGCGACCGCCTCAAGAGGGATCAGCTTGAACAGGGGATAAAAAAATGTCCCTGTCAGAGCAACGTAAGACGATGTATTCTTTCAAAGATGAAGTTATACCTAAAATATTTAGAAGTCTAATGAAGAAACCAAAATTCAAGCTACCAGATTCGAAGAAGCCCGAAGAGGTGGATAGGAAGAATGAACAAAATTATTGCCCATACCACCGGTTGCTTGGGCACACTATAGAAAATAGCTTCATCTTTAAAGATTGGCTCGACAGGAACGTTAAATAAAAGAACATAATAATCGCATAAGAAAATTTAAGAGAACCTGAAAAGGTTACAAAAATATGATTTTGGTCGAGCCAATCTCCCTAATCGATCTGTATACTATAATAGATGAATAGAGTACAACTTGGGTTGAACTCAAGTGGGTCCTTAATTAAATACAGGATTCCTCAAAACAAGCTTCTACAAACACCAAAGAAAAATGGAATGAGGTCTGGAGCAGATCATCCAAGAAAATACTGAACAAGATCCAGTTTGTATCAAAACAAGCCTCCATTCAGAGTCCGCAACATACCAAGCCCGAGATGAAGGTTTCTTTAGGAGATCCGTCATTGTCAAAGACAAAGAAGAAGAAGAAAAGCGTCACTACAAAGATTGATAGCATGAGGGGTAGAATAGGGGCTGCCTCTACTAGATTGGTTGTCTCAGATTTGGGGAAGAAAATCCTCGAACCCCTGACTTTGTATGATTATCTTTTTGTCCCTCCGGTGTCTTATGAATATAATGATTGTGATTTTGGCTACGTTTTAATTGTTTCTGGTGATAACATAACTGATTATGACTGTTCTAGGTTTGATCTTGATCCCCAAAATAATTCTCAAATCGTACGTAAGTCTGATGAACTCGTTGTCAAGTCCAAATAAGACATTAATGTTACCGTTTACAATAGCACTGATAACGAGGAGCCAATTCTCGAGCATCACGATACACCGCTTACAATCAACTTGGATCTTTCTATCAAAGAGGAAGAGACACCTGAGGATTCAACATTGATATCTCAAGAAGAAGAAATCACAAAAGTTAACTTAAGGAGCGAAAAAGTGTTACCACCAAGAGCAACTCCAACAGATAAAAGAAAGCAGATAATGATCCAGGAAGAGATACCTCCACCTCCACCAATGGAAGAACCACATATTCAAGACAAAATCGAAGGATCATACAAAGTAGATTACAACGTGCTAGCTCATCTTAGGAAGTTGCCGGCCCGATTAAGCATCTACGAGGCTCTGATCCTATCAAAAGAGATGAGAGAGTCTCTGTTTACATCTTTGTTTGACCCAAAAAAATTTGCTTAGCTCAGTTGGTTAGCACATCCTCAGATGAAGTTTTTTTGTTGAAAGAACAACTTAGGATAACCTTCACCGATGAAGACTTGCTGCTCAGTACCGCCGACCAAAATCGTCCACTCTACATCTCTGTCAACATCGACAAATTTGTGTTGTCTAGAGTATTAGTAGATCCTGGAGCATATATTAATTTGATGAGCCTATGAACATTAGCCTATTTGGATATTGAAGCACAAAATCTTACAGCCGATAAAATGATGTTAAGAGGATTCAACCAAAAGGGAGAAAGAGACCTCGGATCAATTACATCACTTATGAAGGTTGGAGAACTCGTGACAACCGGTAAATTTCATATCATCGACGTCGAGACCTCTTTTAATGCTCTATTGGGTTGAACATGGATTCATGAGCATAATATGGTTCCATCATCTCTACACCAGTGCATCAAATACCGCAAAGCTGGTCAAGAAAATTGCATCAAAGGAGACCTACAACCATTTTTAGTGAATGAAGTTGTTATCCATGAAGATGCTGCCTACTACGCGCCTCCAAAGAAGTTTGCCTTCTCTCGTGAAGTTATCACAAACAGAGATGAAGATTCAAAAGAATTACAATGAGGAGGCCATTCAACTCCGCTTCAGCAATCTTCCATCACTTCCTTACAGTGAGTTAGTGAAAGTTCTTTTAGTTTGCGAACCTGAAGTCGAGGCCGGGGACGTGGACGAGGAAGGATCAATTTAATTGTTGAACAAACTAGGCCAACCATCAACATTGGTAATGAAGATAGTTCTGAAGATGAGATAATGATGACAAAACGAAAGAGACCTCAGTATGAGATATCCCTTGAAGATACAGAGAAAAATAAATATGAAACAATGTATGATCGGATAAACCACTATGTGAATGCTATGACCCTCACTCCGATTACCTCAAAAAAAAAATCAAGATTTTAGAGGTCAAAGAAGTCCGTAGTGTTGGTTCAAAGCCGATCAAATTTTACCAAGCTTCTACTTCTACTAAGCTTGAAAAACATGTAAATTTGGATGATGACTCTAATGAATTAGAGGAATTGCCTTTTGGTTACATCTTGCTTTGTGTTCAGAAGTTAATTCAACAGGGAGACTTACCAAAATAAATGCCAAAAGATAAATTTCAACTTTTTGAAAATTATGGAATGGTAAAAGTCGAACTCCATATTCAAAAGAGGGTCTCGGATTTGGTACAGTCAGACCAGTCGATGATTCTGAATTTTGCATGGTTATTACTGGTGAGTCAGAAGAGGATTGCCTCGATATAGAGGATGACTTTACTGGTCAACCAATAGAAGTTGCTCCCCCATAATTTAAGGAGGAAATTAAATCTATTGTGGATGAATTGATAGAGATTAACATCGGGACTGAAGAATCGGTTTACATTTATAAGTTCTCTACTTAATGATGAAGAATCTGCATAATTGATCAAAATATTAACAGAATTCAAAGATTGCTTCAGATGGAGCTACAATGAAATGTCAGGACTGTCCACAGAAGTTGCAGTTCATAAACTCGGGGTGGACAAGATTATAACCCCAGCAATACAAGCTCCAAGGAGAATGCGCCTCGAAATAAAACAACAAATCATCACCGAGGTGAAGAAATTAATAGACGCCAACTTTATAAAAGAAGAGTAGTGCCCCATATGGTTGGCTAATATTGTACCTGTTAAGATGAAAAATGGACAGATCCGTGTTTGTGTTGACTTCAGCGATTTGAACAAGGCATGTCCAAAAGACGAGTTTCCACTACCCATACCAGAGATGATGGTGGATATCGCTTCAACACATGAAATTTTCTCCTTCATGGACGGATCGTCGGGATACAACCAAATCAAGATGGCTCCGAAGGATGCAGCACTTACAGCCTTCAGAATACTGATTGGAATTTTCTACTACACAGTGATGTCGTTTGGCCTGAAGAATGCCGGAGCAACATATCAGTGTGCAATGACGAAGATTTTTGACGACCTCATTCACAACTAAGTAGAATGTTATGTGGATGATTTGGTCATAAAAAGTAAACGAAAAATAGACCATTTCTACAATTTGATGATTGTGTTTAAACGGTTACGATGATATAACCTTAAAATGAATCCCTTAAAATGCACCTTTAGCATTACCTCTGGAAATTTTTGGGATTCATTGTCCATCATCTGGGAATTGAGATAGACCCAGATAAGATTAAAGCTATCTTGGAAATGCCTCCTCCTAAAACTTTGAAAAAACTATGTTCCTTCCAGGGGAAGTTAGCATATCTGAGACGCTTTATTTCTAACCTCTCAGGTAGGTGTCAGCCTTTCTCAACATTAATTAAAAAGGAGCCAAATTTATTTTGGAAGAGAAATGTCAGCGGGCCTTTGAGGATGTTACACAATATTTAATGACACCTCCTGTCTTGGCAGCCCCTATCCCAGGGAAACCATTGATACTTTATACCGCGACTTTAGACGACTCTCTTGGAGCCCTCTTAGCCCAAGTCAATAATGAGG
This sequence comes from Phalaenopsis hybrid cultivar, assembly GCA_002079205.1. Lineage (NCBI taxonomy): Eukaryota > Viridiplantae > Streptophyta > Magnoliopsida > Asparagales > Orchidaceae > Phalaenopsis > Phalaenopsis hybrid cultivar. Next base: position 92,386 of record JXCR01137040.1, read on the forward strand.
GTAAAGAAAATACACTCTACTACTTGATTTGTTGTCTAATATCAATAAAGATAAGGTATCCAACTATCGAGAAGCATTGTCTGACATTAATTTTCACCACCCAAAAGCTTAGACATTGCATGCTTTCTCACAAGATTACCCGAATCTCAAAAGTTAATCCACTGTAATATTTGATGACCCAACTAACACTCTCTGGTAGTTTTGCAAGATGGTCAATTATCTTATTGAAATTTGATATAACTTTTGTTCCCCTCCATGCTATCAAGGGACAGATACTAACAGACTTCCTCACTGCACACCCACTGCCAGCTGGGTCCTCTCTCAACGACGAGTTACCATATGAGCAAATATTACAAACGGAATGCTCCAGTGCGCAACACTGGGAAATGTACTTTGATGGTGCTTCATCATCCAGAAAAGACAAAGGATCAAGCACAGTTGTACCAGGCAAAGCAGGGATTGGTTTGATCTTTATTACGCCAGATAAGGGTATGTTGAGGTTCTCATACCACCTGACAGAGCCGTGCACTAACAATGAAGCAGAATACAAAGCTTTAATCATCAAGTTGGAAGTGGCAATCTCAATGGATATAAAAAATATTGTCATCTATGGTGACTCCCAACTCGTCATCCAGCAAGTCGTCGGACAATACAAAATTTTGAAACCAAGATTAGCAGAATACCATCAGTACACGATGAAGCTCTTGGAGCAAATTCTTGATTTGATTTTCTACTAGATTCCTATGTAGATAATGCCCATACCGACACTCTAGCAAAACTTGCTAAGGAAATGGCATGTCATCCGGAGAATTCCATTGAAGTCACAGTGCAAGGAAGACAAGTCTTGTCTCGGATCGACTTCCAAACTCTACACAAGCTTGGAAAAGAAGAAACAATAAATACAGTTGCAAACATCAACAAAGATTGGCGCAAGCCATTAAAAGAATATTTGCATACCGAAAAGCTGCCGGAGGACAAGTCTGAGGCGCACCACNTAGAAAGCTACCAGAAGACAAGTTTGAGGTGCATCACATCATAAGAAGGGCCATGTATTATGCCCTGATGGGAAACATTCTCTACAGAAGACCATTCGACCAAATGTGGCTACGATGTTTGAGCAAAGCCCAAACATAAAATATTGTCAAAGAGGTACATGCCGGATTGTGTGGCGCTCACCAGTCACGGCTAAAAATGAAAATTAAGATTAAAAGACTCGAATATTATTGGCTAACAATGATGTCCGATTGCATGGATATAGCCAGAAAATGTCACCAATGTCTAGTGCATGGGGTGGTCTTAAACCAGCCTCTGAATATGCTACACCCAATTGTTGCCTTATGGTCATTTGAGTGTTGGGGCACAGACATAATAGGTCTGATAGACCCTCCATCTTCCAAAGGACATAGGTTTATACTTGTCATTACGAATTATTTCTCCAAATTGGCATAGGCAGTACCATTACGTGAGATTACGACACAGCAAGTCCTTCAATTTTTCAAAAGCTAAATCTTCTACCGTTTTGAAGTAGCGTGAAGAATAATTTTCCAATAATGGGACAGCTTTCAGAAGCACAAAGATCAACAATTTTATCCAAAGACATGGGATATATTGAAGATACTCTACAATTTACTATCCCAAAGCAAATGGTCTGGCTGAGGCTTTCAACAAAACACTGGTACAGATTTTGAAGAAAATACTGGATGAAAACAAAAGGGATTGTCACAACAAACTATTAGAAGCCTTGTGGGCCTACCAAATTACTTTTGGGACTCTCACTCAGTGTACACCCTATATGCTCGTTTACGGAGCTGAGGTCGTGCTACCGCTAAAAATCCAGACACCATCTCTTAGAGTCATCATTGTCGATCAACTCACAACGGAAGAAAGTGCAAAACTCATACTTGAAGAATTGGAAAGTCTCGAGGAAAAATAATTATAAGCATAACAACATTTGGAGTTTTACCAGGCGAAGATGGTACAAGTCCATGACAAATTAGTTTGTCCAAGGACATTCAAAGTTGGTGACCTCGTGCTTGTGCTTAAAAGGCCTATTCTTGCACGCCGCAAAATAGGTGAAAAATTTGAGCCAACTTGAGAGGGGTCATTTGTCATTAAAAATGTCTACACAGGAGGAGCCTACCAGTTAGTGGACTTCCAGGGTGAAAGACCCATGTTACCAATAAATGGACGATATCTGAAAACATATTACGCAACCTGACGCCGCTTGCCTCTTCTTGCTTTGAAACTTTGGAAACTTTGATTGTTTTAGGGTTATCTATGTGGCCAAATGTCTATGACCGGGTCCAAATTTTGTAATTAACCTCAATATAATGAAAATTTTGAGAAAGAAATTTTTAAACTTCAAATTTTCTCCTTTTTACCTTTTGAACTTAATATTCCACTAATTAAACAAAACTCATACATAAAATAAATAATTCATTTCAACAAAACAAACTAAAATTTACTTTAATAAATACTTTGTTTTGTTCTTGTTCATGACAAGTTTCGTCCACTTACGTTTTTTCTGTCGTCTGCAGAAAAATGTCAGGACAGAGGTTGATCTTTGCTTTCAAGGATGGTTGGAGCCTCGCACTAAAAGAGGAGATGGCACCGCAGGGCGGTGCCATAGATTTCAACATTGATTTTAACCAGGTTGACATGGACTGTGAAGGTCCTCTCATGGATGTAGTTAGCTGCAAAGAGAAAGAGGGATTGCCTTCACTGCTGAGGATGACCGCTAAAGGTAATGTATCACACAAAGGCAAGAACGTGATAACATAGCAAGATCTGATGGAAGGGCCCAGCCGTCTAGCCTCCATGATAGCTACACCAAACAGGGGCCTAGTAGCCGCCAATAACAAATGATTGCCAAGTACTTTGCTTCGCAGGACGCAACGCAGGAACGCCAGCCGCAAGAAGTGGAGAGCTTTTCTACGACAAGAATGCAGACGTCAGAGAGAGACGAACCACTTGCTCACCCCTATTCCTATGAGGCATATTTATGATTCAGACCTAAAAGAAACTTTTTCTAGCATACCCACCACGGATGAAGAACCAGGATTCGTGATAGAGTCAGATACACTTTCAGTTTCAGATGTTTTATGCAAGGGTTACGTGACTTGCAACACTGAAATACCGGCCGGGACATCAGCCACGGGCGAGTTTGTAGAATTCCTAGATTGCAATGTTCTACATTTACAACATTTCAGTAGATTGGAAGAGTATACCTCCAGCACCAATGGGTTTCAGACTTCTGATTTTATGATGCATGAGCCATACATCCCCCTGGGGACAGATCAGTATGTACCATGAAGCCCAGGGTCGTACATCCCACTAGACGCTGAGTCTCGTGTTCCAGATAAACCAACGCCATTTTGGGTTCTTGCCAATGCTCGAAGGGAGGAACGCCCGCAACAACTACCGACCCCTAGTACGATGGAGTACTACAAGATAAGTAAAGTAAATAAAAGAGAATTTGAATTTTACGGAGAAGTTCAAGGAAAATTCATCAACATGCTAGAGGGATTACAACTCTATACAAGAGTATTCTCAAAGACTGATGAACAAAGTGTACTTGACTGCATTTTTGACCTAAGGGATAGAGGTCGAGTAGGTTTACTTACGGAAAGGACCTATTTCGAGACAAAAAAATGGATGCGAGGAAAAGGGAGGATTACTATCCAGTGTGGCTGCTGCTACAACTTCATAAATGACAAACAGAGGAATCCGCCTGGGATCCTCAGAAATGATCTAGTAGATTCGCTACCGCTAAAGATAAAGTGGATGATCAAAAGAATATTCAAATGGAGTATTCTGCCTGCTACTGACAGCGACTTTATATATGCTCAAAAATACAAGAATTTGATACTGCTGCTAGAAGATTTAAATTCCCGACAACGGCACCAAAAACTTGACAACAGTTTTATATTTGATAAAGATGTGTATAAAATATTCAGTAATTGCAAAGTCACACTTATCAACGCAAGTATATGTATCGCTCAAGTAATACAAGGCTCTAATGGAGTCCTGGATATCGATCCCACAGGGAGTAATATTAGAGGTTACGAACTTAAGATTTAGAAAATCAATACTTAATCACAATAACATAGTTCAAATTGTATATTTGTCACTAATAAAAAATTAAAATAAAAATATAATTTTAATAAACTCTCAATCAACTAATTCTACTAATAAAGTTTCTAATGTGAAGTTAAATATATAAGAAAGCATCATTCTCCTTGTCAAGAAATTTAAGTGAATGGATAAATTTAATCGGTTCAAATTGTATTGTGTCAAATAAGAGCATACCTATTCTTTACCCTTTGGACTAGGCATAAATAACATTGACTAATCCTATGCTTGGTTACAGAATATGCAGCTAGGCTGGGAGGATACCGACTCTCACTTTGGAGCTCCCACGTTCCCCTCGACTGAGGTCTAACATCTACACTTCAGCACCCAAATAATAGGATTGAATTGAGGATTTTAGTTTTTCACTCTAAAATCTCCAATTCTTTGCTCAATAATTTTTATTTTCCTATTTATTTGCACCCAACTTTTAAGGACTTTGACCTCCCTAAATCTTGAATATAATCCTCACTTTAGTTGTAAAACTCAACATATTTTAACAAATCAATTGACCAGATTGAAAGTAAATTAAGATTAAAGTGAAAAGATCATCACAACTTCTTTAACATTCTCATGGCACAACCAATTCAAATCACCATTTTGCAAAATCTGAAGACAAGGAGAAAGACAAAGAAAACTACTAAGAACTCATGGAGAAGATACAAAAAAACTTGGATTTCATATATAAAAGCAAAGCCATAAAAACTACAATAAGTAAATACAACTTATCTCGAATTCTTCCCCAAGTAACTCCTCAAAGTTCCTCTGAATCTCTTCCTTTTGTTACAACATACAGAATTCTCCTTCAAAGCGGCAAGGAGGAAGAAATCTCTCACTTTCCTTCCACTCTTACAATTTCTCAAAGAATTCCTCACAGTACCTAACCCTAAACTACACTCCCCTGGACACCCGAAGACCTCTCGACACTCTCTGGACACTCTGGTCTCTCTGGGCTCCCTTTTTTGGCCTCCAAAGTGTTTCTCTTAAAGTTATAGAAGAGTTTTCAAGAGTTGCCTAAGCGTCCCTTCAAAAATCATCCACATTCAATGCATCTATTGAGAGAACCGTCGTTCTCACCGTCGGCGGCCTCGATGGTGCCGTCGGCGGCCTTTTAGAATATTTAATTCTGGACTCTAGAAAAAAACCCACTGTGAAAGGCTTCGATGGCGCCGTCGGCGTCTTAGATAAAATTTTCATATTTTGGTCCTTTTTGCTCCAAATTTGCTCCTTTTTGCATCTTTTTGCTCCAATGACCGTAATTCAACATACCTGCAACAAAACATCAAAAATACCTTTCTTTAAAATGCAATATGATCAAAATCAATGTAAAATAGGAATGAAAATCTCAACATATTTTTCTTTGGTCAAAATCCCTCAAACTTAACTATTACTTGTCCTCAAGTAATTTTAGTACTACATAAAAGTTATGATCTACTGTGGTAAAGTTTTAATTCAGAAATACTATAAGTTTGATTTAAGTATGTACCATAGTAAGATTTTTCAGAAAAATTTCATGTAATTAAATTAACTCTATAGGTACAAGACTATCTAGTCATCAAGTTTAAGAGTTCTAGTTTCAAAAAAATTTCAAGCAATTAAATTAACTTTGTAGGTACAAGACTATCTAGTCATCAAGTTTAAGAGTTCTAGTTTTCAACTCTATAAGCCATGATTAGCTAGTCATCAAGTTTAAGAGTTCTAGTTTTCTATTCATTTTAAGAATGACTATATGTTGTAATATTTAGTCATCAAGTTTAAGAGTTCTAGTTTTCTATTCATTTCAAGAATGACTATATGTTGTAATATCAAGTCACTTAAAAAAAAATTTCAAGTAATTAAATTAACTCTGTAGGTACAAGACTATCTAGTCATTCAAGTTTTAAGAGGTATTTTTCTTTTCATTTCAAGAATAACTATATGTTGCAATATTAAGTCACTTAGAATATCCAAAAGATAGAAACTTTTAGGTACAATTGTAATATTTAGTCATCAAGTTTAAGAGTTCTAGTTTTCTATTCATTTCAAGAATGACTATATGTTGTAATATCAAGTCACTTAGAATGTTCAAATGATAGGAACTTCATGAGAACACTACTAGTAAAGATACTACTCCATAAATATAAGTTCTGGAATGTATTTAGATTTTCCCTTTAGGTAGGTCCAAGTGAAACCAATTTTTGATTAGGCATCTCCTCAAGCTTCTCCTCACTTATATAATTTTTTTCTTTTTCATTTGGATTGCTTTCAATCCTATATTTTTCTTTTTCAAGTGAAGATTACTATATCTGGATAGCCTTTAATAATTTTGAACTTCACTATCCCTAAATTTGAAACTCAAAGCATTCCCTTACCTTATAAGTATTTCATAGCTTTTACATCATTGAGCCCCAATCTTTTTTTCTCAAATGAATTTCCAAGATTCTTAATACTTCAAAATATAGTTTCATTTACTTTAAATAGTTAATTATGGTCTTATTCTCTTATACTAAATATCCTATTCTACAAAATTAATTTTCCTGACAAAAATATGCATTTAAATCTATCATAATATTTAAATATTTACAAAATATAGTTATTTGAATTAAATTCACTACAAAAAATCATATTTATAATTTTAGAAAATATTTAAATTGAGAACATATAATTGTTAATATTTTTCTTCTCTCCCCCAAACATAAATTTTTCAATATGGAATGATACAGGTGGAAAGAAAGATTCTAATATAAATCATACCTCAGTACTTTAGGCATTTTCATCATTTTGGAATTTTTGCAGTTCCTTCTTAAAATTTTACTTCAACTGGTCTGTAATATTATGAATTTTCTATACATATAAATCATTAGAGAATTTGCTGGGTAATGAATTTTGGAAATAAATACAAAATTAAACATTATAAAAATACAATATTTTACTAACACATCACAATACTAAATAAAAACAACCACAAATACATCGCAATTCAAAAAAAAAATCACATCACATTACAAATTTACAAAGTACTAATCAAAGTCTATTATAACTACACATCCACATTTCAAACTACAACACTAAACATTTATGCAAACATAAAATAAAATAGACAATAAAATGAAAGTACATACAGACAAATATCTATCTCTATCCATAAGCATAAATCAAAAGTATATTAATCACTATCATATATCAAAATCCCATACTATATCCTCGTCTCCTAGTCTGCAGGTCGATTTGGTTGATACTGAGTATAACAGGGGCATTCAGGAAAAGTAACATCAGGCTCACCTCTGTAGTG
>JXCR01137041.1:4173-18924 GCA_002079205.1 Phalaenopsis hybrid cultivar
TATATATATATATATATATATATATATATATATATATATATATATATATATATATATTATATTTGGGAGATGGATGACCATATAGTCTAAGCAGATAGGATAGGAGTGTAAATGAGCCGAACACAAGCGAGCCCAAGCTCAGCTCATGTTCGGCTCATTTATATTTCAAGGTCAAAAAACGAGTAGAGTAACAACCCCTCATTTCTAGCACAGAGAGGGTTAAAGCTTCTAGGGTTTTTCAATATTTTGACACATCTTCTCGTTTTGCTTAACGAGCTGAACACAAGTTGTTCACAAACGAAAAGTCATTTTGACAACCCTCATGATGTCGCCATAAGATGTTAAGAGTTGAGACAATATTTAAAAATTATTGTTTATATTAACACATAATTTGAATCTAATTTAATAATTTCTGTTTTATTTTCTTAATTGATATTTTTAATTGATTATAAATCTTTGTAGCCTTGTAGTCAATTAATTTTTTTTAAAATAGTACTCATCAAATATATATATATATTTGATTTGTGGTATTTCGAGCCAAAACAAGCCGAACACGAACGAACAAATATTTCTTCGGTTGTTCATGCTCGGCTCGTTAACTCAGCGAATGAGTCAGACAATAACTATTCACGAACAACGAGCCATTTTGACGGCCGTAGTCATTGATAAGTTATTCTCAGTGTCATAATCTTGTTCTTATAATGATATATTACTTTTTTTTTAATTCTCTGATTATTTTATTTTATTTAATATATAATTATCACATTATGCATCATGATGTGTTAAAATATTTTATTTGATAAATAATTAAATGTATTTACNCCTAGAAGCAGAAGGCTAGAAAATCAAAGGCGGAATGAAAAGAAAATTATGGCAGATTTTAAATTTCTTTTTTTTTACCTTATTTTATTTGAAAGGTGGAAGATCAAAGGTAAGAAAAGGCGAAAAGACAAATGATAAGAGAATTTATGATGATTTCAATTTTTTTTAATTATTATTTTAATGGATTTTAATAATTTTCAGTCATAAATATTAGTGATTTTTTAGTTTATAAATAAGTGAAGAAGATGTGGATGGAGGTGGAATACCTGACTCTCCCTATTTGGGATTTCTCAAAAAAAGAAAGTCGTCTCCGACATACGTAGTAGGGTATGAACGGGATACTCTTTTATATTGCGGAGCAAAAGAAAGTCGTCCTCATCTTGCAGAGCAGATGATCAACGTGATCCTCTTTCATATCGCGACAGAAAAAAGTCGTCCCCATTGAGACTCGCCTCTTAGGCTTGTCTTCCAGGGGCATGGTAGCTTCCTAAGGAGTTTTGCCTTTTAGGCTCGACTTTCAGATATATTTGTTCATCCTATCGAGTCTTGCCTCTTGGTCAACCTCCAGGGGCACGGTAGCTTCCCCTCTAGTTTTTCCTCTTAGGCTCAACTTCCATGGGTACTGTATCATGCCATCGAGTCTTGCCTCTTGAGCTCAAGTTCTAAGGGCATGATAGATTCCCACCGAGTTTTGTCTCGTAGGCTCGACTTCTAGGGGTACGGTATCATTCCATCGACTTATGCCTCTTGGGTTCTACCTCGAGGGGTATGGTAGCTCTCAATCGAGTTTTGCCTCTTGGGCTCAACCTCTAGGAGTACTGTATTTTCGCATCGAGTCTTGCCACTTGGACTCGACTTCCAGGGGTAAGGATAGAGATCTTGTCTTCTGCTTGACCTCAAGGGGACTTCCTACATAAAAAAAAACCATTCATGAGAAAAAAATTCATTGAAATCACAGTTTAAAGTAACATGAAAACTTTGCTAGAATAAAATTAAGATTTTATAGGTTAGTCATTTACTCAAATAAGATAATTTGGAGTTGTACTTTTCATTCAATAAATCCGATGATTTTCTTTTGATTCTCCTCGACCTTATTCTCGTAAGTGGCGTCCCATATGATCTTGGAGTATCAAAAGTTCAAGTAATTTCTTTAATTGAAAATATCTTTCTGTGGAATGTCATTTTACACGATGGAATTGACAATATTGAGACTTTTTTTTCCACTATCTGGATTTTTTACAGCGATGGCCAAATGGACAAAAGGATTTTGGCACGTGACATGTCGAGTGTCGTGAATTCTTTTTATGATTGTGGCTCATGATTCCTCTGTGGTTTGACTTCTTGTGAGATTTTATTGGTATCTCCAATGTTATTCATGTGCTTTCTCCCCAATCGCTTGAATTGCTCTTTGTGCGCATTGATGGCTTCATCCGCAAAGATTTGAGCTTTGACACGATGGACAAGATCGACGTATGAGCCAATCGTCTCCCACAACAGTGATGAACTGAGAGGTCCTGAGCGAAGCCCTCCAATAGAAACTCCTCTTAGTATCTTTGGATCCACTCCCGGAATTAGACGAGCTTCAGTGGAGAACCTGTGGAAGTATTACTTGAGGGATTCCCTCTTATTTTGATAGGCTCTCTATCAGTGGGATGAATCTTTGAGGATTCTTGTATTTATAATGAATTGTTTTAAGAATAGTTTAACAAGCTCATTGAAGCTTTTGATGGTGCCCCCGAGGGGGAGTAAACCATATGCAATATTGTTGCAGGCAATACTCAACCGAGAAGCAAATCAGAGACACGGTGGATATGAATGATGGTTCTATAATGATAGACGTGCTCGTATGGGTCAGTTACCCCTTAGTAGGAATTGATGTTTGAGAGTTTGAAGCTCGCTGGGATAGCGTGTTGGAGAACCACGTCAGCCAAAAGAGAGGATTCTTGGCAGTTGCAGAGAGCAGGAAAACAAACTCTTTTATCTAGAGGGAACTCTTAACGATCACAAATATTGTAGGTCATCACGGATGATATCAACAGAAGTGACAGTAAGACAGGGCGGTGCTAGGTGACCTGCATGAGTGATTGAATGGAACTTTTAATGTCGAGAAGTTCAACGTCCTGTCTCGGCAGAAGAATAGTTTCATCGTTAGGAGAGAACCTGGTGAGTGGGCTATTTTCTGTTGAATGTTAAACTGGTGGTAAGTAAATTCAATTTGTTTTTTGTTATCGCTCTGCACGTAGGAGATGAAGGATACAGTGTTGAGAATTTTCTATTCTACGAACCTAGTCTTCTAGAGAATGACCCAAGATAACTTTGTTAACATGGTAGTGCCTTTCAAAGTAGGAGGATACGAAGGCCTATTTCCTTTGGCTCCATGAATGAATTTTGGAATGATGGGTGTTGGGGTGGGATGCTCCATTGTTGCGGGAGTTGCGACTTGTGGCCTTGCAACAATTCTTGCAAGTATTTTAGTGATGGGAATGTTATTTTCCCACAAATGGCACCAAACAGATTTGTGCTAGAAGATTTGTGGAAGTAGATTAATATATTATTGTCTTAGCATTGCACGAAGTTTCATCACACACTCAGATAACATAAAACAACCAATAGAGACACCATAAGTTTTTAAGTGAAAAACCCATCAAGGCAAAAAATCACGAAATCTGACTATGTTATGAAATCCACTATATGTTGATGACTACTTAGAACCTTTGTCCTACAGGTGAGAAAGGTTACAAAGTCTTTCGAAATACAACGTCCACATGCTAATGAACTTGTTACAAAAAAACGGGCGACAACCGATAACTATCAACAACAGCTGTCAAGTGGCAGTTGACGATGGTCGACGGTGTTCAACGTTGGTTGACAATGATCTGTTATTCTAAGATAGTTGATGGCAGTTGACGGTGGTCGAAGACGACAAGTGTGATGTTGGACTTTAGCTCATTCTCAAAGCTTCATATTCTTCCTCAAGCCTCAAGCTCTTCTCCTAAGGCCTCAAGCTCTTCTCAGGCTTCAAGCTATCTTTACTATTCAAGAGAGGGTTAGGGCTCTATTTATAAAGTTTCAGGTGCAATTAATGCAGAAATACAGATCACTTTGATTGGACGACTAAAAGGAATTCACTCGATCATATGGTGTTTACCAAACATTTGAGTGCCTTAACGATGTCAGATTTGTGCTATCTTGGGCTCGTTGGATTCATCTTGTCGATACGCTCGATTTGACTATAAACTCATCATATTTTACATTCATTTTATCTTTCAAATGTGTCCGAAAAGCTTACAAAAATGGTTCATTGTCTTGATCGGGGTTTGATTTGGTTAGGATTGCATCAGTTTTGGTCCTCTGAGTTTGTCTCATTGAGTTGGTCAGTTTGAGTGTAACTTTGCTGAAATTGAAACACTGAATGACTTCTTATGGAGGTTTGAATATTTTTTGTTCAAAAAGTTGCATCGAGATTCGTACTATACCTTGAGATTCGGGCCAAATGAAGAAATTTGTTGATGAGATATCACTTTCATTGATCAAAATTTCTCTAACATTTCTATTTTATATCATGTTGGCATACTCTTTACTTTTGTTGTAACCTTTTCATGACTTTTAAAAAATTTTGCGATGCCAAGGAGCTTTTATAATTATTTTTTTATATGGTGTATATTTCAATAGGACATTTTCATATTATTTTATTTTATTTCCAACCAATGTACTTACACATTCTAGCTCTTTTTTTAATTCTATTTTTTAAAATTTTGACAGTTAAAAATATTAATATTTTTATAATTCATGAAGGACCATTTTAAAACATGTTTTTTCATTGCAAATATCCAACTCTAATTATGTACAATCGTCGCAAACGAGAAAATATTACGTCTCGACATTGCATATTGGGATGACTAACTACTGGTCGTCATGTTGTCATACACCTCATCAATGGGTGATGTAACGACCAATGATTAGCATGTGGACGCCAAGATACAATATACTCGTAAGCTGAAACTCCGGGAGATGCTTTGTTGTTGGAGATGAATAAACGTGGGAAGCAATTCATAAGAAGGTATCCATGACTGAATAAATTAACATACATATATATCTTGACATTCATTTGAATAAAAAAATGGGGCATTTATGTACATACCACCCAATTCTTGTATATTAATATATCTCACATCTTTAAAATTACATTAAAAAATATATTTATTTATTAAATAATTAAAGTTGAATAAAAAAAGTAATAAATTTTTTTTAATAAAATTATCATAAATATTTAAAGTTGAACCACAACATTTAATGCATAATTTTTAACATAAAAATATTATACATGTAAATATCAAAATTTAGGTGTTAGGTATGCAAATCTAAAAAAACTTGTGGTATGTATTTATAAATTTCCCAAAAAAGAGTGGAGGAAGTGTAATGACATGGGAACCATTACTTTAGTTGTGTTTGGAATTTATGTTAAATAGGATCTAGTAAATTCGATAAATTCAAATTTATCAAATTATTGTCGACGGAGAAGCGCAAATCATGGAATGAAACCATTAAATTTATGATTTAATAAATTAGATTTACATTAAAAAAAGATGAAAGGAGTGAATATTCTATTTAACAGAGCATAAGATTTAATTTTCTTTTTGTGGGATTTACAATAAATTTATATGTAAATTCTATTAAAATTGTGATATCAAACCCTCCATAAGAGTAAGTAAGAGCTTATGAGGGAAGTTTTAGCTAGAGCCCGATCTAGCCTCCCGATCTCGCTCACGCCTCCCTGTTCCTGATCGTGAAAGGTCGCAACTGTGACATTACAGTTTCGCGAACTGCTTCCGCCTGCGATTCGCGAAACGACTCCCTCTGCTTCTTTAAGTTACGTACAGGACCCTCCTTCGAATCATCTTCTGCGATCAACTGCTACAAACAAGAGATTCGAGAGGACTTTGGCATGTTTTGCAGAAGAGGAAGAAAGGAAACAACACGGCCTTTTTGTGTTCTTCTTCGGGCTTCCTCAGGATAGAGAAAGAGAAGTGCAAACAGTAGTTTCTTGTAGCAGAAGGAAGAAGAAAGAAGAAAAAGATTGTTCTCCCTTGACTTCCTCTTAGTGGCTTATGGTAGAAGAGAAATTGAGTTTATTTTTCTTGTAATTTTATCTTATTCGGTGTATCTCGGTGTAGAGAGAGGAAGAGAGAGCAAAGAAATGAGAGATCCCTCTTGTAAGTTGAGACGATGGATTGGTGTAAATTCCTCAAGTTGTAAAATTATCTGCAACTCCGTGGACGTAAGCAATTTGACGAACCACGTAAATCTTTGTATTTCACTCTGTTACTGTTTTCTAGTGTGAATTTTCTCGTTCTAATTTTTCGTTTTATCAAAGATCGTCGTTTTATTTTAAATGTGATATATACTAGAACAGGTAGGAAAATATTAATTTTCTTATATTCAGGGAAAGATAAAAAGAAAGCTCGTGACGGTTCTTTCGGCCCATTCGACGCGCATCCAACGTCTGAAGTGGAACAAGTGATCTCGCCAGAGATCTGCTAAAGAAAGATTCCGTCAATCGGGGCCAGCTTTATGTTTGAATTTTGTACCTGAATCCAGCTTTTGACTCATTTGTTTGTCATAGCTTTTAAGGGGCATTTACATATATACCACTCAATTCCTATCTATTTACATGTCCAATCCCTGAGATTTGCTTTTAACATTTCTATCATTCAAAATTTTCATATCACATTAAAAATATCACCTGTTTAACTTTTAAAATGTGCAGAGGACTTTTTCATGCTTAGTTTACGTGTTAGATAAGAAAATACATGGAAATTGAGTGGTGTGAATATAAATTTTCTTTATTTATCAATGTTAGTGTTGAATCAGAGATTATCATGTGAATCACATCCAAGAAATAGATTATAGGATATGAGAGATAGAAATAAAGAGAAATTAACAGTAATTTAGATGGAGGGTGACCTACTACTCACGAAATCATTCTCTATTTAAGAGAAAAAGGAGGTGTTATGTATTAATTTATACATGTTGTTGCTTTTATTGAGGGTTGTATAGGTTATTACATTTATTTTTATATATGTGGGGCCAATATTTGGTGGCTTTAAGGCTCGATTGGCTAGATTTGTGAGTCCTTCTTAAGGTTGTCGGTCAACAATGTTAGAAAAACCTGTCCGTCCGCTTGGTCTGGTGAGACAACCGATCGACTTGATTTGAAGCTGACGGATTGGTCAGATTCTTACTGGCAAAAGACAGACAAGGTAAACTTGATCTGTTGAGTATAGTCAAACGATCGATCAGATATAGCCGTCAGCCCTCAATCGTTGACAAGGAGCTTCTGTCGGCTGCACGGGGCTAGGTTATCAGATAGAGGGTGAATCATTGTAATCTGACAGATAGCCGCCTTGAGATGAAGATATCTTGTGGGATGATTGAGATTCGTCTTGCTGACTATAAGTAATGTCCGAGGAGGCTGTTGGATACCTCCGGAAGAATTGTATGACCCAAGGTGAGTTAATTGTTCCTCTTGGGTTTGTTTTATCACGAGGATGCCTTAGATTCCCTCTTTACTTAGTGGGCAATTGAACTACTCGGTTTGAGCCTCTTGGATGCCTTGGTTAACCTTAATCTTTATGCTTCCGATCAGATGCATGGACCCCATAGTGTCTTATTGGTAGGCCCTCTTTTGTTATTTTTTGTCCAATCTATGTCGTTAGATCACCTCAAGATAAATACTGGAACTTTTTCCGCATACAATCAGAGTATAATATTTCTAGTTGTCACAAATATATACTACAATTACTTGATGGCTTCATGGTCATAAGGTTACCGTTGCAAAAATTCTCAGGGAAATAAAACGGCTATATTTTTATAACAGGCTTGCTGCTAGTTTTGTCAGGTATTTGGAGTGCAGCTTAATAATTGCAATCATAATCGGTCCCAATTTCATATATAGAAAAATAATTTCATTTGGCTGCATTAATCTTGATTCATACAGCTAGCAGTTACATAATGCATACAACATACAATGTCATCACAAAACAATGACTCTAACCAAACATAAATTTTGCGCAATTTTTTAATAAATTTACCAGCAATTATATATGGAAATATATTTTATTGGACAAGCTCGTCCAACCTCCATCATAGAAGTCATCATTCATAATTGATGTTTACTATATTTATATGATGTCATTTTCTCTCCAATTATTGAGAAGTTTATCGTTTTAATACTATTAGAATCATCTTAACAATATATTTTGATTTTTCTATCTCTTTTTTTACCTTAAAATAAAAAAAAAAATCATATTTTTGTGAGCCATAAATAAAAACTTTCTTGACACTATTAAAATAATGAACTCATTGTAGTAACATAAACATTCCTCAAGAGGCGCATAAATCAACCATAATTTTTTCCAATAATAGTATAAATTTGATTTAGAAGAACAATAAATGCTCTACAAACCATCATAAGAAAAAAAGGAATCCAACAACTTGCCATCACTGTAAGAAAAAAGAAGAACAATTACATGGAGATCACCCGAATCTTAAAATTTACAAATCAACCACTCTCTTCCATCCATTCTTCAAACTCTCACACACATATCAAAATTCGTGATAAAACCTCAACTCATATTTTTCATTTTTGGCACACCTTAATATATCGGTTTAATAGTTTAAAAAAAAATCACGTGCATGTCTAATCTGTAAATAACAATATTTTGAATGACCTCCATGTAATTATCTCAGGAAAAAAAAAGCCATATTTGTCAATACGCGCTCTTCATTACAAGTCAAATGAAAGAAAATGGTGAGCTGACGGTCTAACGCCACCTTTGACAAAAGGCCTGACTTCCACAGAGCTAGAAGACAATTACAGTTCCCCACTTCCGCCTGGCTTTTCTCAACCAGGAACCACAGTCATTTTCTATGGTGGAGACAACATTTAATAAAGCAGACAATGCACAGAATTCGAGGCCACCTGTAGCTTTGGTGGAGCCAAATTGAGTCAAGAGTAATCCAGTTTTGAGGCCGAACCCAGCCGCCGGCATATGGTGCCACGTACAGATTGTTTGTTATGACAATAATTTTGTTAAATGAAATATAATTTATAGAAAACATGTTTTGCTCTTCAATTCTGTAATTATTTTGAATATAATATCTGTGCTGTTAAACGCGGTATTTAATGTTTGATACACAACCAACAAAATTTTATCATTCAATACGATCTCGAGGTGTGACAAGAATCTCAAGATGATATTTTAAACAATAAATATTCAAATCTTGATAAAAAGTCATCCAGAGCTTCGATTTCAGCAAACTTATAGTCAAACTGACCGGTTCGATGAGAAGGACCTAATGATATGAAAACTAGCACAATCCAAATCAAATCAAGCCCATATCAAGTCATTAAGCCACAGTTAGAAGATTTATGAATACATTTGAAAAATCAAACGGCTGTCAAATATGACAAGTTTATACTCAAATCGAGCGGCTCGACAAGGCAAATCCAACGAGCCCAAGATCGCTCAATTCTGACATCAATAAGGCACTCAAATGTCCATTAAACGCGTATGATCAAGAAAAGCTATACATATCATTTGATCAAAATGGTTTATATTCTTGCATTAATTGCACGCAGAATACTATAAATAGAGTTGCATCCCTCTCATGAAGGGGAAAGAAGTTTAGAGAGAGTCTGAGGTCTTGAGAAGCTGCAACTCAGCATCACCACTAATCGTCGTCGACCTCCGTCATCGATCGCATCGACCGCCGACGACCAACGCCAATCTCAGACGACCACCGCTGACCTCAGACAACCACCGCCGACCGTCGTCGATCATCGCCGACCGTCGTCAACCTCCACCTAGCGTCATCGATCACCACTAATTAGAAGTCTTCAGTCGACGTTTTTCCTTAGAAAATATAGTTACCCTTTCCCGTATGTGGGACAAGGGATTTCTGTAATCATCAATCAATAGTGGATTTCCGCAATTGGGCCAGGCCCCGTGGGTTTTCCCTTACGGATTTTCCATGTAAAAACTTATGGAGTCATCACCTCTTTTTTCTATTTCATCTGTGTGTGTGCTGAAATTTTGTACAATGTTACTCTTCTGCCGCAATTTTTTTAGCACACATCAGTTTGGCGTCGTCTATGGGAAACTCTCAATCCCACCACTGAAGTACTTGCTCAATTTCCTACATGGTCACTAGGGAAAATATTTGGGACAATGGATTAGCTCGCTCTAACTCCCATCGTTCCAGGGAACAGTCACAAAATCAAGGGCGACATGTTTCTTCATCTTCCTGCCCTAGAAAACGTTATCCAACCAATGAGGGGGTTTTGGGTCCTTCTATGGAAGAACAAATACGTAAAATGGAGGAGTTTCAACTGGAGATCATACAATTCATATGAGGGATCCAATAACCACTGTCCACACCGATGACCGAAACTCGTTTACCATTAAATTCACGACCTACGAGAAACATATTGCCCNGTTCCACTCATTTATCTCATGCAGCTCCCATGACACCACCACATCTTGCTACCATTCCAGACGATGTCATACGTAATTAACTACATCGCCTCATCTAAGAAGAGTTCACCCTAGAAAAAAAAGATCGCTTCCATACTCACCATAACATCCTTGAATCCTCTCCTTGAGCAAATGTTGTCCTCCAACACCCTATTCCAACAGGCTTTAAGTTGTCGAGCATTAATGCATATGAAGGGTTAACTAACCCCTATGAACATATTGATCATTATCGAACCATCATGCACATTCAACATGCCTCTGACGCGCTTCTATGTCAGGTGTTCTCAACCACTCTTAAGGAAAAAGCTCTAACATGGTTTTACTCTCTATCGAGGGGCAATGTAAACACCTTTAAAGAGCTTGCTTGATTGTTTATGGAGCGGTTTATAATAAATCGACGGATCATCAAAGATTCATCTCATCTTTCAGGAATTTGTCAAAGTGAAGGAGAGTCACTTAAAGACTACTTTTCACAGGTTTCTGCTCAAGCTCGTCAAGTTCCAGGAGTAGATGCAAAGTTACTTAGGGGGGTTTTCCTTTGGGAGCTCCGCCCAAGACCCTTCTACTCATCACTGATACGGGAGACAGTTCATTCTTATGTCGATCTTGTCCACCATGTGGAGGCCCAAATCACTGCGGATAAGGCCTCATAAAGAACAATTTGAGAAATTTGGGGGAAAGCACAAAGGTAACTTCAGAGACAATAATCAATCTTCGCAACGAAAAAAGTTTAAACAACCAAAGAATCGTGACCTCCTCCTTCAACATGTGGGCCAACAAATAGAATATCGACCCAAGAAAGAGTTTACACCACTCAACACGTCACGTGCTAACATCTTGATGACCATCAAAGATGAGCAAGCTGTTAAGTGGCCTCACCCCCTAAAACATAACTCGGGAAATCAAGAACAATGTTGTCATTTTTCATCAAAGTCATGACCACACCACTGAGGCATGTAAGCAAGTTAGAGAATAATTTGAAAGGTTGATTCAACAGGGATATCTTGGTCGATTTATACAAAACAAACTAGTTGGTACCAATAATGCTCCTACTGGGAGGCAACAACATGGGAGTCACCCAGTCGTGGATGAAATTCAAACAATTCTAGGAGCCTAGAACATTCATGTGACAAGATATTCTCAGAAACGTGAATAATTGAAGGGCTTGACAAGGGCTCCCGCGATGTTTCGACCTTCTTTTGTTTCTGAGGCAGTACTTCACATTCACTGCTCATTATGAGCCGCTTTAATGATTCAACAAGGGCTGGCTCGGAAGATCTCTTCTTAGATTTCTTTAATACTAGTAGTAGACCGTTCGGGATGGAAAGAAAGCTTAATCTTGAACAATGCTTTTTCACTCACAAATTCGTAAATATACTGTGTCTCAAACAATAGATCCGTCAAGTCACGAAATCCCAGCATTTGCAATATTCTCTCCTCGGTAGTCTGAAGAGAGGCAGACAATTGTTGAAACCTTCTTCGCCTCTCGCGAAGCCCCAAATCATTTTGTGCAAAAAAGAATTTCAATGACCATTTGTCTCATCGGTTCCTTTAGGCGAAAATCCAACATCTTATGCTTAAACATCACACGATTATGTGAATCGCTAAATAACCCTCACATCTGTGTCAAAATTTCCGGTGTTAATGTCGATCCATGACTCCTGAAGAAAACAATTAACCCAATAATGACTGTCACCACCCGACAAGACAACTGGGCAACGCAAACCCCGAACCCTTTCATAATATCAATAAACTCAGATGCTGGCGAAAATCTTAGACCTGCTCTCAAGGCTGCCTCATGAATAGCAACATACCCAGGAGGAGGAGAATACACTCGATCAGTTGAAGTTGACAATTTCACCACCATATCATTTGGAAAGTAATACTTCTTTCGAAAAAAGATCAAGTCGCTCTCCCTCAAAACTGGCACAACATCCTTTGGTTTCTGACTTTTCCTCTAGTTCTCAGCAGAACGGGGTTCTCCAATTGTTGTCATTTATGTCACAATACACAACAACGCTTCTCCGCAATTTTGCACCGCAACTCTGCCTAACAACTCTGAACCGCAACGCTTCACCGCAACTTTTGACCGCAACTCTGCACTGCAACTCTGACCTCAACTCTGCCCCGCAACTCTTCGTCGCAACTCTGCCTCGCAACTCTACGCCACAACTTTTCACCACTACTCGGGACATTTTTCTTCTTCTGGGAAATCCCGGATCAGCTGGGGACTCCGCCTCTACCCAGTCCATCAGACCCCTATTTATAGACTCTAAAATGGATTTAACCATTAATGGTCATTATTAAAAACTAAAAAAAAAAGTGAAAAATTAAATATTTGTTATTAAGTAGGCTAAAAAAGATGTGAAAACATTAAATGAAAAAAAAACTTTTCATCTTCCAAAAAAAATATATAACTTTTCATATTCCACAAAATTTTTTTTCATTTTTTATTTCTTCTCTTTTGCCCTTTCAAATTCCTTAATTCTTTATAAAATATTATTTATTTTGTTTCAGGCTGGATTCGAACCACCCCTCTTCTACATAAAGCAAAAGATACTAGCCAACTAAACTGAGTTCAGCTTTCTATTTATATAAGGATAAAAATTATTGTTATACTAACTAAGTAAGATATACATATTCTTATACATAAATACTCTAGATATTAATATTTTTGAACGATAAAAAGAGTATCGCCCGAAAATAGGGGAGTAACTGATACACCACCAACAAAATTTCATCATCCAACACGAATCTCGAGATGATATTTTAAATAATAAACATTCAAATCTTGAAAAAAAGTCATCTAGAGCTTCGATTTCAACAAACTTATAGTCAAACTGGTCAGTTCGATGAGACGGCCCTAATGATATGAAAACTAGCCCAATCCAAGTGAAATCAAACCCAGATCAAGTCATTAAACCACATTTAGAAGATTTATGAATACATTTGAATAGTCAAACGACTGTCAAATATGACAATCTTATGCTCAAATCGAGCGGCTCGACAAGACGAATCCAACGAGCTCAAGATCACTCAATTCTGACATCATTAAGGCACTCAAATGCCTATTAAACACTGTATGATTGAGGGAAGTTCTCTGGACCGTCCGATCAAAATGATTTATATTCTGCATTAATTGCACCCATAACACTATAAATAGAGTCCCATCCCTTTCATGAAGGGGAAGGAAGTCTAGAGAGAGCCTGAGGTCTTGAAGAGAAACTGCAGCTCAACATCACTATCAATCGTCGTCAACCACCGCCGACCTCCATCGTCGACAACCGCCGACCTCCGTCATCGACCGCTGTCGACTGCCATCGATAGCCGACGACCACCGCCAATCTCAGAAGACCACCGCCAACCTCAGAAGACCACCGTCGGCCGTTGTCGATCACCGCCAACCGCCGTCGACCATCGTCGATCGTCGTCAAGCTCCACCTACCGTAATCAATCACCACCAATCAGACGCCATCAGTCGACATTATACCTTGAAAAATATATTTACTATTTTTCGTCTGTGGGANACGATCTCCACCTCTTCCCTCTGGTCGAGCTGCTTGCAAGACCGAAATCCTCTACTGGTAGCCCTGTCGCAAATTTTTGGCCCTTGCTCGATGACTGTTCCTCCTTCTCGCCAAACCGCACAACCTGCGGTGTGAATCCAGTCAATCAAAGCTTTCACTGCTCACCGAAACTGTCGCGATCCGGCTACCTGCGACACGATTCGCTTGCTCCTCTGTTCATGAATGTCGAACTCCTCTTCTTCGTCGCTGGCCGCGAACACCTTTACGCGGACGTCTCTAGCCAAGAAGTATGAATCTTCCCACAGCGGCGCCAATTGTTGTGAGATATGAATTTTATGGCATAGAAATGAGACGAAAAAGAACACAAGCAAACACAGATCGTTTACGTGGTTCGATCCAACTGGATCTACGTCCACGGGAGGGAATCAATCAAATATTTCACTAAGGCAAAAGAAATGGAGAATACATAGCTTATACATAGAGATGAGCCATCATCTTCCTTCTATGACCTCCCTCTCAAGCGGCACCTTGATACAAGGCCTCAAGATGCTCTCCTCCTCTCTAACTCTATAGATATTCTCTCCTCCTTTGTGGTAGCTTAAGATATCTTCTTCTTTTCTCTCCTAGGCCTCACACCCTTAAGATTTCTTTCCTTGCTCTCCTAAGCCTCACACCCTCTCTATTTATAGAAGCAAGAGAGTGGTAGGTGGGCCTTGCTCACCTAGGCCTCACACCCTCTCTATTTATAGAAGCAAGAGAGTGGTAGGTGGGAGGTAGGTGGGCGGAGGTGGGATGTAGGTCAATGGTAGGTGAACGGTAGGTGAGATGTGGTAGGTGAGCGGTACCACATTACAAAAGTGCCCTTT
>JXCR01137041.1:26131-51656 GCA_002079205.1 Phalaenopsis hybrid cultivar
ACTTCACGAACAATTTCAAACACGATCTTATATTAAACAAACTAAATTTCAAACAAACCAAACACGAACACAAGCTCTGTTCGTTCGTGTTCGATTCGTTTACACCCCTAGCTAAGACGATAATTTGTTACTCTATCGCCGCGAATTTTTTAGCACGCATCAGTTTGGTGCCGTCTGTGGGAAACTCTCAATCCCATCACTGAAGTACTTGCTCCATTTCTTACATGGCCACCAGACAAAATATTCGGGACAACAGATTAGCTCGCTCTAACTCCCATCGTTCTAGGGAACGATCACAAAGTCAAGGGCGACACGTTTCTTCATCTTCCTGCCCTAGAAGATGTTATCCAACCAACGAGGGGGTTTCAGGTCCTTCTATGGAAGAACGAATATGTGGAATGAAGGAGTCCCAACTGGAGATTATACAATTCATATAAGTGATCCAACAACCACTGTCTACACCGATGACCGAAACTTGTTTACCATTAAATTCGTGACCTACGAGAAACATACTGCCCAGAGGAACTCGTATCGCCCCCCGCTCAAGTGGGAACAATACTCTTGCCAGGACGTGATGCTAAACCTCTAGACACTGCAAGTTCCACTCATCAATCTCATGCAGCTCTCATGACACTACCACATCTTGCTACCGTTCCAGATGATGTCATACGTAACGAACTACGTCGCCTCGTCTGAGAAGAGTTCCCCCTAGACAAAAAAAGATCGCTTCCATTCTTGTCATAACATCCTTGAATCGTCTCCTTTAGCAAATGCGGTGCTCCAACACCCTATTCCAACAGGCTTCAAGTTGTCGAACATTGACGTATATGAAGGGATAACTGACGCCTATGAATATATTGATTATTATCAAACCACCATGTACATTCAACATGCCTTTGACGCACTTCTATGTCTGGTGTTCCCAGACACTCTTAAGGGAAAAGCTCGAACATGATTTTACTCTCTATTGGGGGTAATGTAAACACCTTTAACGAGCTTGCCAGATTGTTTGTGGAGCAGTTTATAGTAAATCGACGGATCAATAAAAATTCATCTCATCTCTCAAGAATTCGTCAAAGTGAAGGAGAGTCGCTCAAAATCTACTTTCGCAGGTTTCTGCTGAAGTCCGTCAAATTCAGGGAGTAGATCCAGAGTTACTCAGGGGGGTTTTCCTTGGGGGGCTCCGCCCATGACCTTTTTACTCATCATTGATGCGAGAGAAATTTCATTCTTATGCCAATCTTGTCCACCATGTGGAGGCCCAAATCATTGCGGATGAGGCCATCACTGCACATAAGGAATAATTTAAAAATTTTGGGGGAAAGCACAAATGTAACTCCAGAGAAAATAATCAATCTTTGTAATGAAGAAAGTCTGAACAACCAAAGAATCGTGTCCTCCTCCTTCAACCTGTGGGCCGACAAACTAAATATCGACCCAAGAAAGAGTTTACACCACTCAACACGTCACATGCTAAAATCTTAATGGCCATCAAAGATGAACAAGCAGTTAAGTGGCCTCATCCCCAATAAATTGTCAATAATTGTCAAATCACATTTGACCACCAATAAATTGTCATTAATTGTCAAATCACATTTATTTGACATTAACATCGTTCCACTGTCGCTGCTGTCTTATTGTCGTCCCCTAACTATCATCACTTGAATATCATTCCTTAATTGTCATCACCCTGCTAACATTTTCTGATAACCATTATTATGACCTCACTTTTATTAGCTAAACTATAATTATAGAAGATAAAATTCATTGCATTAATTTCTATTCCTCTCTTTTTTATCTAGCGAAATAAAAAATGAAACTTTATATTTAATTTGAGCACTATTCACATAATAGACCTTGGAAATAGTTTCCAAAATGTTTTGCAATCAAGTAATTAGCTGATCGCACCCATACAAATTCTATTTTCCTAAACTGATAAGAATTTTGTTAAGATATGTGCATGATTCATTATTTGAAAAATTAATAAGATTAAAGGCCATGATAATGACGCTCGATCATCCTTGATTAGTGTTTGATTATGTTAATACAATATTGATTAAAATTGGGAGTCAACTTGCAAGGACAACACGCAATATTAGCACAGAATCTCACTTAACACTTGCTTTCGGTGGCTACATAGGCGTTCTTTATTGGACATATATTATTTAGACATTTTTTTTGCAATTTTTTAAATTAGTTGTTATCCCATTCGTCACAATTTTAATTTATATGAAAGCTTAATATATATATATATATATATATATATATATATATATATATANTTGCCTCCCTGCTTGTTTAACACATTCGCACTGGCATTCCTCTCTTGCACTGCGTCGCGTTGGTTAAATTCCTTTACTCCTTCGACGATGTCCGAGCTCCGTGTCCCGCGTTGCCCTAGGAATATTGGAGGTGCCCTCGATCTCCCTTGCCTCCTCCCTCGCTGGTTTCCTTTCTAATTCGTGGCCCTAGAGGAGATTGAACCTTCTTTCTTTCAAAATTTTCGTTCCTGATCATCAGGTATCCTTTTGATTACCCTAGCTGTGAGCCGTGGGATGCTTTCTTCTTTGATCTTCTCTCTGAACAGTGTTGATGCATGAAATGAAAATTTTTATCTTTTTCAAGGGAAATATGATGAGATTAAGGGTTTTTAGGTGTTGCCCAGTTTAGATTTATGACATTAGTTGTTTTGGGGATCCTCTGGCTTCTGACATTTTCTCTAGTTTTTCGGTTTTACGCATGTTGAGAGTTGTTTTGGGGATCCTGTGGCTTCTGTAATTTTCTCTGATTTTTCGGTTTTACTCCTCTTGAGAGTTCTTTTGGGGTTCCTGTGGCAAACAGTTTTAGCAGACAGGGGCAAAAATGTCATTTAACCACCAATAAGCTAATATGAATAAGATGCCCCAAACAGCAGACCAGATTATTCTGATAATCTGCAGATTATCAGATTATCAGAACAATCTGTTTATCAGAAGATTATAAATAATCAACAACTGCTCCAAACATACCCTTAATCTGAGCTCAAGTTTGAGCTCAAACTCGAATAATTAATCGAGCTCAAGTTCAACTAGATGATAGCTCGAGCTCGAATTGATTTGCTTACTCCCATATAACATGATATTAGTGAATGCTGAATAGTGATAATCATTTGTTAATAATCCTTAATATAAATTGATTGTCACTTCGTCACCATGTACCACAAGCTTTTTATTATAATATTATAATTTAGCAAATTAAGCTGAATTAAATGTATTACTTTTTTTTTATGAGTTGCAGCTTTAAAATTTTTGTTGATAAATCGGTGAAAAATTTAATGGGACTTCTTGTCAATTAAACTTTGGGAAAATTAAAAAATAATATATTAATTGTTCTATATATTCAAGAAATAATGCATTAAAAATTCGGTTGTAAATTTTACGGACATTAATTAAGAGGACAAATAAGCTTTGAATCACATGCGATTATAGTAAGTCAATGGTCTCAATAGAAAAGAAAGAAGGCATTTACATTCATACAACACAATTCTAATATATTTACATATATACTATCTAAACTTTCATAATTGCATATATAATATTAAAAATTGTAACATTAAATTAAAAATATCATTATTACTAACTTCATAAAAGTGATATACCCATGTTCATACATAAAGTAGGTTTATGAAACCAAACTGTCATAAATATAAATATGAAACTCTAAAAGCTTGATCGTAGATAAATACATAAGAATTGTATGGTACTAAATTGTAAGGTCATTAAAGTACTCAAATACTTAATAAATGAGTCATAATCAAAGAAATTAGTATGAGCCCTTTGATATATTATTTTGATATTTTGGCCATAGTAATCAAAACACCACTCTAAAATACCATAGCTACAATATTATTCTCTATTTGAAGGGGACCTAAACTTCAGTTTAGAGACAGTTTGGAGATAAAATTTTTTTTAGAGTTCTACCTAACTTTTGACACCAATTACTTTCGTTGAAACGCCATCATTTGACTACCAATAAATTGTCATTAATTGTCAGATCACATTTATTTAACATTAACATCGTTCCACTGTCGCTACTGTCTTATTGTCGTCGCCTAACTATCATCACTCGAATATCATTGCTTGATTGTCATCACCCTACTAACATTTTCTGATAACCACTATTATCACCTCACTTTTATTAGCTAAACTACAATTAGAGAAGATCAAATTGATTGCATTAATTTATATTCCTCTCTTTTTTATCTAGCGGAATAAAAAGTGAAACTTTATATTTAATTTGAGCACTATTCACATAATAGACCTTGGAAATAATTTCCAAAATGTTTTGCAATCAAGTAATTAGCTGATCGCACCCATACAAATACTGTTTTCCTAAACTGATAAGAATTTTGTAAAGATATGTGCTTGATTCATTATTTGAAAAATTAATAAGATTAAAGGCCATGATAATGACGCTTGATCATCCTTGATTAGTGTTTGCTTATGTTAATACAATATTGATTAAAATTGGGAGTCAACTTGCAAGGACANATTTTCAAAATTGATCGCACCCATACAAATACTATTTTCCTAAACTGATAAGAATTTTGTTAAGATATGTGCATGATTCATTATTTGAAAAATTAATAAGATTAAAGGCCATGATAATGACGCTCGATCATCCTTGATTAGTGTTTGATTATGTTAATACAATATTGATTAAAATTGGGAGTCAACTTGCAAGGACAACACGCAATATTAGCAGAGAATCTCACTTAACACTTGCTTTCGGCGGCTACATAGGCGTTCTTTATTGGACATATATTATTTAGACTTTTTTTTTGCAATTTTTTTAATTAGTTGTTATCCCATTCGTCACAATTTTAATTTATATGAAAGCTTATAATCTATATATATATATATATATATATATATGATAAAGAATGGTCAGAGGCTATTACACGAGTCTTCGTCTACCCCTAATGTGTCTAACAATTCGAGTAACACCTTTTTAAGGTCAACTGTGCCAGAGGGGATTTCAACTCCTGACCTGAGGGTTCTTATACCGTGGATGTCAACCCACAGACCGGGGTATGCGACACGAAACTTATAATCTATATATTTGTTCAAGCATGTAAATTATGCAGATGAAAAAATATGTTTACGAAATCATAGACAAATTGCAGGAACAAAATATGAATTTCTTAATTATATATTTTTATGTAAATTATGTTTGGTAATATCAAAGAAAAATTCAAATAAGAATTAAAGTTGAGTCAAATACATCATATTATTTAATTTCAAATTAAAATTACATTAGTCTCTGGTGAAGCAAAATAGCATATATTAGAGAAAATGGGAGGCTTGCAACAGTATCATATCATTATTTTTTTCCTCCTACACATATACAGAATAAATGCTATAAAAAACTAGGTTCCAGGTTACTGGTAGTGATTAGAGCTAAGTTTTTCTTTACATTATTACCACCCAATTCCTATGTATTTGCATATCTAACACCTAAACTTTGCTTTTTACAGTATTATCAGCAGAATTTTTTGTCACATATAAAGTAACGCCTTTTCTATACACTTTTTCATGCGTAGTAAGATGGCATGTATGTAAAATTTGAAGCTTAGGTCGGATATGTAAATACATATAATTGCGTGGAATGTATGTATATCTTCTTACATTTCTTAGGATTTTATCAGTTCTTCATGGGAAATTGGCATACATGCCACAAATTCTTAGGTATCTCCATATTTAACACCTAAAATTTGATATTTACGCTTATCACACCTTAGTGTCATAAGCATACTCATTAAAAGGTGTATTTTGCTTCTAAAAAATTGTAATGGTGGTTTATTTTCATATGTAACGTTAAAGATTCGAGTGGTGTGCACGTAAATACGAATATTAGCGTGTTAGATATGCAAACGCATGAGAACTGTCTATTAATAGAAGTGTTTAAATATAATAGACATTTAGCTTCNAGTGAAGCAAAGTAGCATATATTAGAGAAAATGGTAGGCTTGCAACATTATCATATCATTATTTTTTTCTCCTACACATATACAGAATAAATGCTGTAAAAAACTAGGTTCCAGGTTACTGGTAGTGATTAGAGCTAAGTTTGTTTCTTTACATTATTACCACCCAATTCCTATGTATTTGCATATCTAACACCTAAACTTTGCTTTTTACAGTATTGTCAGCAGAATTTTTTGTCACATATAAAGTAACGCCTTTTCTATACACTTTTTCATGCTTAGTAAGATGGCATGTATGTAAAATTTGAAGCTTAGGTCGGATATGTAAATACATATAGTTGCATGGAATGTATGTATATCTTCTTACATTTCTTAGGATTTTATCAGTTCTTCATGGGAAATTGACATACATGCCACAAATTCTTAGGTATCTCCATATTTAACACCTAAAATTTGACATTTACACTTATCACACCTTAGTATCATAAGCATACTCATTAAAAGGTGTATTTTGCTTCTAAAAAATTATAATTGTGGTTTATTTTCATATGTAACGTTAAAGATTCGAGTGGTGTGCACGTAAATACGAATGTTTACGTGTTAGATATGCAAACGCATGAGAACTGTCTATTAATAGAAGTGTTTAAATATAATAGACATTTAGCTTCAACCATTTTCAAATAAAAAGAATATGAAGGCCTTATCAACGAAATTCATAATGCCAAAGAATGTGCTTTCTGATCATGTAATCCTCAGTCAACTGATCAGTTGCAAAAACTATTAATCCCTTCTGTAAACGAGTTATTCTGATTCGGGCATCTATGTTTTAAGATTAAAAAATTTTGCTGGTCAGTAGATGCCATCGAGTTTGGTGTGGGTGTCGGCTAATTATTTAATACAAATTTATAGACTAGGATTAAAGATTTTAGAGTAGTTTTCATATAAAGTATGCATATATGTCGACCCCTTAACATTCTAAAATAAAAGATCATAATAAACTGTTTAAATGCTTAAATTTTGGCTTTATTTCTCATTTTATTGGGAACCACTGAACTGTTTGGATTCAATTTTTACCCAAAATTTGGTTTGTATGCCTCAATAATAGCACGTTCAAATAGTTTAATTTCAGTGGAAAAATTCTGAGGTCTATCTCGGGCAAAGAAATAAGACAAGTACTCAGACACGAAACAATTTCCAATTTGAATCAGCTTTATGCCTTGGTGCATAATAGGAAGAATTACACACATATCACTAATCAATTCCTATGCATCTTGTCACGGACAAATAGTCCCACATCGGCTAGGTGTAGGGCCGAAAAGCAGTATTTAAATCCTGTGCTGCCCACCACCCATAAGGGCTCTTTTGGGAGGTGACAATGTGCTTGTAATTTGTATATTTTGGTCAGTTATCTATGTAATATCCAGATCTTACAACATCAACATTGAAAATTGTTTTTTTTCTTAAACATGATACTTATGGAAAAATATTTCAACTACTTGATGTGATTTTGTGGGAATTTAATGNGACACATATCACTAATCAATTCCTATGTATCTGTGTAGAGCTGTCAAAACGGCTCGTTGTTCGCGAACAGCTCGTGTTCGGCTTGTTAAAAATCTCGTGTTTGGCTCGTTCGCTAAGTTAACGAGTCGAACACGAACTACACAAACAAATATTTGTTCGTTTGTGTTCGGCTCGTTTTGGCTCGAAGTACTACTAATCAATTATATATATATTTTTTATGAGTAGTATTTTTTTTTAAAATTAATTAACTACAAAACTACAAAGATTTATAATCAATTAAAAGTATTAATAAAAAATATAGAATAAAAATTATTAAATTAGATTCAAATGATGTTTTAAATCTTGTCCCAATCCTTAACATCTTATGAATACGCGATTAGGGTTGTCAAAATGACTCTTTGTTCGTGAACGGTTCATGTTCGGCTCGCTAAGCAAATGAGCCGAACACAAACACACTTTTTGATCTCGAAATATAAACAAGCCGAACACGAGCTGGGTCTGGGCTAGCTCGTGTTCGTCTCGTTTACACCCCTACATCTGTATATGTCACTTTTGCTGTGTATAAAAAGAAAAAAAAAAGTAAAATTTAGGTGTTATATATGTAAATATATAAGAATTGGTGGTATT
This sequence comes from Phalaenopsis hybrid cultivar, assembly GCA_002079205.1. Lineage (NCBI taxonomy): Eukaryota > Viridiplantae > Streptophyta > Magnoliopsida > Asparagales > Orchidaceae > Phalaenopsis > Phalaenopsis hybrid cultivar. The sequence goes on from JXCR01137041.1 coordinate 34,248, forward strand.
TATGTTAATTAAAAAAATTAAAAAAAACTAGTGTTATTTTACTATAAATTAATTAAAGCTTATCCTAGTAGGGTCTTACAAGCCTCAATTCTCTTCAACTCCCTAACAGCTTTATATTTATCAATACAAAAATAAAATATATTCTAGTCCATGAATCTCGATTTCTACTTCCAAACGAACTTAGCTTATTAATTTACATACCAATAATTCAACTTATTTTTAGTTAAAGCCTTTGTAAAACAACATACACTTGATTTCTAGGACTGCACTTTGTACAATTGGTGTCGTCAATGCAACTTGCAAATTCATTATAAAAGAAAAATCAATTTAAAATTAGCAAAGTTGAATACACTATGTTAAAGTTGGGTTTGCTTTGGATTTATCTCAAAATTTTTTGCTATTGCTTCCAAATGATGCTTGATTGGATTGTATATAGTCATATATGACGAGATAAATAAAGCCGCCAATGAAGCTTCTGAAAGACTTGCACATACTTTTTCTTGTCCGCATGCAACTATAAGCTTTTTATCAATTGGCATACTACATTTATTTAAGAATTCTAAAACATACCTCTTTTCTTAATAAATAAGGATTCTTTAAGAATATATGACATGAACATCAATCAAGTAATTCGACAAGCACAAATCTAACATTTCAAAAGTATTCTTTATGCTTCTCCAACGTCATTCACCATTCTTAAGATAGTTCTTATTATGTATCATGTCATCCACGTATTACCAAACAAATAGAGTTGGCTCATTGACACCTTTTTTAAGCAACTGTCTGCAAAAAATGTCAATAAACAGTACACCATGCTTTAGAAACCTATTCAAGCATATAAAATGCCTCTTTTAGGCTGCAAACTTTGAGTTGTATACCTTTCACAACAAAGTGCGGTGTTTGTTCAATAAACTCTTCTTCGAATTCATTGTCAAGAAAAGTTAACCTAATACATGTAAGCAACAAAACAGTCGGCCGAAGCTAAAAGCGTTCGTACGGTCAGGGATGATGATGGGCAGTCAAAACATCAGACTAGATGAACACGATCCGAGCCGACCATTCGACGAACAGACTACTCGGTTGACCGAACTCAAACACGTCGACACCCTAATAACCATCATATTCAAATTCAAGTTGTAATGCAAATCCTAAATTAAATCATACTAATCTTGTAGTGCATGAACCGTATTAAGGTCGGTTTCCATAATCACTCTCTCTTTTCGGTAATTAAGAACAACTTTCATAATCACTCCCCTTTTTCTGTAATTGTAAAAAAATACCTCATATAAAAAAGAGGGCCAACGATAAATACTCCTCACTCGTCTCTCCAGAATTCTTTGTCAGTCTCTCTCTCCCTCTCCTACTCTCCTTTTCTCTGCTCAAACTCTCGAGGCATGTTTTGTCCCAAAGTCAATCTAGGATTCAACAAAACAAATAGAAAGTAATTTATAATATTTTCTTAGAAGCTAATGTCATAATATTTCTATCATTACTAATTTTAAAATCTAGAACAGAAATTCAAGAGCTGTCAATATATTCTCATTGTGCATATCTTATTACATCATATAGACTTTCGCCTTTTAATTTGAAACTCATAAAATATCTAAAATTTGACTTGTATATTCATTTCAGATCAATAGCTTGTTCATTATGGTCGGTTACATATTTCAAGTTATTTAAATTGGGTGAATCCCTTCATTCATTGAATCACACAATTCTTATTTTCCATGCTAAGTCAAACAAGGAGTCATTCTCATGTCGCTCTTGTTAGAAAATGGTTGATAAGAAATCATTTTGCAGCCATTTCAAAGCCCCTCATCTTTAAGCATTCTTCTTGCAATGCATTATGCTCCACAATTTGGCTGATAATCGTAGCTAATTCTCAATTGAAGTATCACTACAAAACATCTTGATCCCTAATCATGCAAACTCAACACATGTTCCGGGTGAGCAATTATTCCTCCACAATTTTTTTATTTTATTTTATGTAAATAATAAAATTATAAATTTGCTGATTTTTAATGATTTGGTTAAATTACATGAGAATAGAAAACATTTTATTCTTAGAAGGTAAACTTAAACCATTCTTGCATAATCATCAACAAAAAAAGATGAAATATTGACTATCATTAAAAAACCGTGGCTTCATGGGAACTCAAAGCACAAGCATTAATTAATGGCTTATTTTCTTCTGATGATCTGTCAACAAGAAATTTCTCATCATGATGTTTTGGATTTACACATGCTTCACACTCTATTGTATTATTTTAATTGATGACAAATTACAACTATTTTCCTATTTTATATAAACTTTGGGACACAAATATTCAATGACTAAAATTTCTATATCATAACGTGGAGTTTTTACTGAAAGCATTGAATCCAAAACTTGAAAATTCTGCTGAAAATAACTTATTTATTTTTTTCTTTCTGTTCGAGAGGATTTTCTTCTTCCCATTCTTCTCGTAGCAGGAATCATGCATCCATCAATGTCCAAAATAGCGCGGGGGCAATATTTTACCCAAGTAAATAAACATACATCACATCATTAGTATATTTTCTTACGGCCTTGATGCACCTAACTTAACTTTTTGATCAAAGAAAGTTCAAAATTCAATTAGAAGTTATTAGAGCTATGATTTTAACAAATTTACAGTTAAATCAACCCTAAACAAATCAAGTCATTAAAATATTTTTGAAAACTTTATGAAAATATTTGGAAGGTCAAATAGATTTCGAATTTGGTTACAATCGAATTAAGCGTCTCGACAAGACGAATCCAACAAGCCCAAACTCGCTCCATAAGACATCCTGAATGAGGCGTGGTCACGCCAGATCCCACAGTACTTGGGTTTCCTGAAAAGCTCGCCAAGGGGGTCCTAGGCCTCGTGGGACCTTTGGAGGATCTAATATGAGCAGTAACGATCTTGGGATGAACAGTGCACGTGCCACCGAGCAGGATGGCTCTTTTCATAAAATTCTTCCGTCTAGACCTTAAGCTTAAGGAATGAACATGTATGGGGCAGTCTCGTCAACGGTCTTTGTCACGGGTACATCTTTACCAGCCAGCTACAACCCCATGCCACAGGACGAACGTCAACCAAGCAAATACTAGAGGTGATGCTAGTTTGACCACGATCGACTCGGAGCGTATCTATAACGGTGTAGAACTCAATTACAGTGTCGTGTTACTCAATGAGAATACCTCGCGTATGCTGCATAAAAAATGGATGCTAACAACCGTCACCCGACTAACAACATTGCAACCATTTTCAACCGTTATCTCAAAACTATTGTTGCTATTGTCAGATAATCATTGCCTAGCTATCACCATCGTTGGTGATATCAACCCCAATATACAACCCCTGCCATTGGTCTTCTGCATTGTGACTGAGTTGCTCTGACTTGCCTAACAATTTCTGTCACTCCTCTTGTGAAGGTCATGTTGACAATAACCACTCTTGTAATATTTTCTTATGCTATTTAAGGGTAAGTCAAATCTTGCAGCCTACATATATATAGTAGAATCATTTCATTTAGGATGTGTTTCATGATTTTTCCCTTTTTCTTGGATTTTTCATAGAAAAATCTCCAGCATCTCTTATGTCAGCTCTTTCGTTTATCTCTGCATTTATGCTTTATCTTTATAGAATACTAAGATGTTAATGCATCACTCTATCACAATAAATTTTCTCGCACAAACAAACCCATACAATTCTTATTCATTCACATACCTAACACCTAAAGTTTGATATGCATATTTATATCAATTTGGTGTTACAAGCCAACGCATGAAAAATGTGTACTTAGTTTAGAAAGAAGTAACAGTAGTATTCTAATGTGAGCTTAAATATTAAAGTGCTTTTCATAAAATGAAAGTTTAGATGCTAGATATGTAAATATACATATTTGTGTGGAATGTATGTAAATGGCCCTATATTTCATCAAAAGTTTCATCTCAAACAATGAACACATACAATGTTTGTTTTAGACTAATCTAGACTATATAAAATGGAATGACAAACTTCCAATATTCTGATTCACTTGGGTTTCTTTCTCATTAAACTTTAGTGGTACATACATACACACCAGTTAATGTTTTTGTATTTACATATCTAATGTCTAAATTCTATTTTATATATTAAATATCACTTAAATCTTTCACATAACTTTAAAAATATTACTATTTTAATTTTTTTCTAAAGTAAAATATGTATTTTTATGCAAAGATAAGATGATATAAATGTAAAAATTAAAGTTTAATATTAAATATTAAAATACATAAAAAATTAAACCTATGTGTGTATCTCTCCTAAACTACATCCTCACTCATCAACCCAAGTTGAATTACCCTTCAAACCAAAAGGAGTGAATATTATGCGTGGAATTTGCACATATAAATTGATAGTATTAGATAGTATTCGCCACCACACCAATCAATATCACCTCAATACCACTAAATACTCACATAATTTAGCTACATTTAATATTTTTTTTCCAATATGGACCTATTTTACTAGCATATATCTCCACAAAAATCCCAACGCTGGCTTTGCTTCGGATAGTGATGTCAAAACGACTCGTTGTTCATGAACAACTTGTGTTTTGTTCGTTAATAAACTCGTGTTTGATTCGTTAGCTAAGTTAACAAGCCGAACACAATCATTTTTTTTGTGCTATATATATAAACAAGTTAAACACGAATGAAAATTTATTCGTTCGTGTTCGCTCATTTTAGCTCGAAATACCCGACAAGAATATATTTTTATTTTCTATTGAGCCAAATCAATGGCAATGGTAAGGTCAATATGTTGCCTCGCGGCACACCACAACAGCACTTTCCGTCCTTAATGAGCCTCCTTCGTTCCCTCGCGCTTCCCAAAGCAAGCGCTGTGATTGCCGCCGGCGAATTCTTCTGTAGGCCCTTCACCATCTCTCACCGCCTGAACATTTCTAATCTCGTTGTCACTCCCCGGCAGCCTTCTCCCTTTGCGCGCATCTTCCACTGGATGGCTCAAATGGAGACCGAGCAATTCACATTTGGGCCGTACAAGATAAACCCTAGCGAGGTCTTCTACTCTACGAAACTGTCATACGCGCTGGTCAATCTAAGGCCTCTGCTACCTGGTATACCTGTGTTTCATCCTATATTTTTTCACTGTGGATAATTTTATTTCAAACATTGCTCCTGCTTTGAAGATTTGAATTGGCATGGGAAATATGTAAAAGTCTGTGCCTTTATAGGACCTTCTTTATCTGATTGCAGAAGTGCTATTCTTCAATTTTGCTGGCCATTTGACATAATTTCAGCTTTTGTACTCAAAATCTACTAGAATGATATTGGTACATAAAAAGTATGTAAATGCACTAAGATTTGAGTTGATCAGGATGTAGAAGGGGCACCTAAATGCTGATACGATGACATTGATGATCAGGCTGGGAAAAAGAACCGAGTAGAGCCCAGCAGTAACCTATTCAAAGTTGAGGACGTTTATTAAAAACCTCTTTAAGCTCGGCCTAAGCTTGGTTCGAGCTTCTGGGATACCGTTTAGGTTTGGTTCATTTAAACTCGTTATTATTCAAGTTAAATTTGAATAAGGTCATTTTAAGTGAAAATTTTAGTACTCAACATGAATTATTTGTTTTGGAATTTAAGAAGAGGGGTTAGAAGATAAAAAATACAATGAACATTGTCATATAATTAGATGAGGGAACTTAAAAGACAAATAAAAATATTTTTGTGAGTGCACTTTAAGATTTCAAGATTTGGGATATTCATGAAGAAGCTAATTCTATGCGGGATAAATTAACAAACACTATTAAACTAGTGGTTGTGGATAAAACTACTAATTTAACCTCTTAACTTCTACATCAATCTGCTTAACCATAAGAAAGAATGGTCATGAAACTCATATCAAAATGTGGTTGTGTATAAATCTACTAATTTAACTCTATCTTCATGAACTAAAGTTCAAATTGATAACTAGCTTAAGTTTGATTCATTTATTTTTCTTAACTTTATCCTTTACACCATTATTTATCGAGAAACTAGAGAAATAATTGATAGTTATTCCAAGTAAAATCCATGGAATGACTGCAAAGGAAGCTATTCCAATGCTGTAGAAGTGCTGGGAGTTCTCACGCCAATATGACTTACATTCGAAAGCACTATGTTAAAAGCTTTCTCAAGAGGAACGGGACGTTAAAAAAAATAGTCATATCAATCATCATATTAAACTGATGGCAAAAAAACTTTTAATTTTCACGCTCCATTTTATTTCAAGTTCAAACCTTCAGTAAATATATATTTTTTAAACAAGTTAACTCCTAAACTTTGTGATANGGTCTTACAAGCCTTAATTCTCTTCAACTCCCTAACTAGGGCTCTAAACGAGCCGAGTTTGAGAGAGCTCAGGCTTGGCTCGTGTTCGGCTCGTTCGAAATCGCTCGTGTTCGAAATCGACTCGTGTTCTAAATCGGCTCGTGAACAGTGTGTTTGTGTTCGGCTTGATTTAAATATTCGTGTTCGGTTCGTGTTCGGCTCGAAATTGACTCGTTAAACTAAAATTAATAAAAATAGATGTAAAGTGTGAAATTCGAACCTGGATCAAATTTATACAAAAGAAAACACTAATCATATTACCACATGAGGTGTTATGATTTAAACTTAGACATAAATATATATAATATATTATTATATAAATAATATANGTTCATAATGCCAAAGAATGTGCTTTCTGATCATATAATCCTCAGTCAACTGATCACTTGCAAAGACTATTAATCCCTTCTGTAAACAAGTTATTCTGATTCGGGCATCTATGTTTTAAGATTAAAAAATTTTGCTGGTTAGTAGATGCCATCGAGTTCGGTGTGGTTGTCGGCTAATTATTTAATACAAATTTATAGACTAGGATTAAAGATTTTAGAATAGTTTTCATATAAAGTATGCATGTATGTTGACCCCTTAACGTTCTAAAATAAAAGATAATAAAAAACTGTTTAAATGCTTAAATTTTGGCTTTATTTCTCATTTTATTGGGAACAACTAAACTGTTTGAATTCAATTTTTACCCAAAATTTGGTTTGTATGCCTCAATAATAGCACTTTCAAATAGTTTAATTTCAGTGGAAAAATTCTGAGGTCTATCTCGGGCAAAAGAAATAAGACAAGTATTCAGACACGAAACAATTTCCAATTTGAATCAGCTTTATACCTTGGTGCATAATTTAATTTTAAAAAGGAAGAATTACACACATATCACTAATCAATTCCTATTACACTCTTTTGGTAATTTTCTCTCAACATTTAGTTTTTAGCTTTTCTTAACCTTTTCATTTTATGTTCTTATCACTTATTTTCTCTCAACAATTAGTCTAGGTGTTACATATATAATATAAATATATAAGAATTGGTTTGTATGTATTTGTGGTTTATATCCAGTTTAGCGTATGTTAACATTTTTATTTTATGTTCTGATAAATTTTTTTTTATATATCTTTTGTTCCAACAAAAATTAATGGAAGAAGAACACCTTCAGATGACTTTACCTAAGTAGATTGATGGAGGAACAACTTCAAGACACATCTTCTAGTTGAGCTTTGGGCAAGCTGAACTTTATGTTTTGTTGATGGAATTATACTTTATGCTTTGTTGATGGAATTATACTTTATGCTTACTGTGAGCTTTGGGCAAGATGATATTCTTTGTCATGGGTTCTAAGATATAATGCTAATCTAGCATAGGGTGTTGACATCTTGTTTGAATATGCATATAATTTTCATATTTTCCTCAAGCTGATTGTATATTCTAACCATTTTTATCTTCTAATAATATATTAAGTCTATTTTTTTGCATCATTTTTAATCATGTTTTGCCAAAAAAAAATTGTTCTTTTGAGGTATTTTAGAGGCAGCTATCTGAATCTGGCAGGGGAAGGGGCATTTCAGAAGGTATATAGCTATACCTCTATTATCTCTAGATTATTATAATTGTCATTCTTTCATGGAAGCTGCATTTTATTTTAGTGAGAATTTGGAAAATGGAGGGTGGCTGATTTGTAAATAGTAGGTTTCAGGAAAATGGAGGGTGGCTGATTTGTAAATATTAGGTTTCAAGTTGATTGCATTCTTTCATGGAGAAAATAATCCAAAATATTTCAGTTATTAGAGATCTAAAAGTGAATATATTCTTTGTCATGACTTCTAAGATATAATGCTAATCTAGCATAGGGTGTTGACATCTTGTTTGAATAGACCAACAATTTTCATATTTTCATCAAGCTGATTGTATATTCTAACCATTTTAGCTTCTAACAATATATTTAGTCTTTTTTTTGCATCATTTTTAATCATGGTTTGCCAAAAAAAAAAATTGTTCTTTTGAGGCATTTCAGAGGCAGCTATCTGAATCTGACAGGTGAAGGGGCATTTCAGAAGGTATATAACTATACCTCTATTAACTCTAGATTATTATAATTGTCATTCTTTCATGGAAGCTGCATTTTATTTTAGTGAGAATTTGGAAAATGGAGGGTGGCTGATTCGTAAATAGTAGGTTTCAGGAAAATGGAGGGTGACTGGTTATTATAATTGTCATTTTTTTCCATGGAAGCTGCATTCTTTCATGGAGGGTGGTTGATTTGTAAATAGTAGGTTTCAAGTTGATTGCATCCTTTCATGAAGAAAATGATCCAAAATATTTCAGTTATTGGAGATCTAAAAGTGAAGTTTACTTTCTTTATTACAGATAATTAATGCTCTTGTCTGGAAAAACTACTCTTCTGTGCAGATTTCAATTTTCGCATCCCTTCTTGCTCGCCTTGTATTGCTGACTGTTATTATATGAACAAAATGATCCAAAATATTTCAATTATTGGAGCTTTTAGTTTTCAAAGCTAATTGTTAATATACCATGTAAAAGAAGTTCGAAATTTAGTTTGTTATAATGTTGTTTTCTCTTAACAAAAGGATGGAATTGGCAGCTCCATCTCTTTTGGATTGGAATGCGAGATTCATGGTTCTAAGAACTTTTCTTTACTTCGACTGTTGAGTTGAGGGAATTCCTATTTTCTATAAAGTTCTTGTTTTCTACGCAATCTTGATGGATTTCATGTTTTAAGGTGACCTGCCCTTCATCTGGGATTATATGTTGAGAGGGTTTTGTTGTTGTTTTGTATTAATATTATCATATTTTTTTAATAGCAAGCAATATCACCAACTTGATTTTTGAATTTTATTGATAAGGAATAATTCATGCACCTATTTGGGGTTGAATTTTGCTGATTCTACTTCATTGAAGTTCTTATTTAAAGCAAACAAAAACTCTTATATGACTAAGCTTGATTGTTACACTGATGCAATATTGCAGGCTAGGAAAAAAATCAAATTGAATGGTTTGATTGTCTCTGTAAAAGCTATCATCAAACTCATAGAGGAAGATGCTGACTCCTTTGCAAGTAGGGCCGAGATGTACTACAAGAAACAACCTGAGCTTATGAAGTTTGTGAAGGATTTCTACTGAGCATACCGTGCCTTGGCTGAAAGATATGAACTGAGCTTATGTTATTGTAATATCCACATGTCAATATTGGCTATAGACCTGAGAACTTGAGCTGTTTTCCAACACAGTGTCATCATCGTTTACAGAAATTAGTTTTAATAGTTTGAGTTGTATGTAAATCATAAGAAGAATAAAATGTTCAATACAATTATTTCTTAGATTTTGATTTATATTTTGAGATTTTATTTTTTTTTGTACTCTTGTTTAGTTTGTACATTATAAAAATTGTAATAAATCGGTTTTTATTTTGTAAGTTTTTGCTCTTGTAAAATTTTTTTTATGTTATCATTTTTTAGTTAATAATCTCTTAAACTTTTGAAGGAAATTTGTTCTTGAAAATTTTAAACTAAAATTATTATTTAATTTTTTTTTATTATAATAATTTTATATTATAACAAGCCAATTTCGAGCCGAACACGAACAGAAAAATGTAATTCGAGCCGAACACGAACACGCTGTTCACGAGCTATTTCGAACACGAGCCAATTTCGAACACGAGCCAGTTTCGATCGAGCCGAACACGAGCCGAGCCTGAGCTCGGCTCGTTTACAGCCCTAACTGTATATTTCACTTTTACTGTGTATAAAAGAAAAAAAAAAAAGTAAAGCTTAGGTGTTAGATATGTAAATATATAAGAATTGGTGGTATTTATGTTAATTAAAAAAACTAGTGTTATTTTACTATGAATTAATTAAAGCTTATCCTAGTAGGGCCTTACAAGAACAGCTTTATATTTATCAATACAAAAATAAAATATATTCTAGTCCATGAATCTCGATTTCTACTTCCAAACNGTCGTGTTCGGCACGTTTACATTTCGAGCTTAAAAAATTGTTCGTGTTCGACTCGTTAGGCTTAACAAACGAGCCGAGCACGAGCTGCTTAATGAGCCGAACACGAGCTGTTCACGAACAACGAGCCAAATTGACAACCCTATCCCTAACAGCTTTATATTTATCAATATAAAAATAAAATATATTCTAGTCCATGAACCTCGATTTCTACTTCCAAACGAACTTAGCTTATTAGTTTACATACCAATAATTCAACTTATTTTTAGTTAAATCCTTTGTAAAACAACATACACTTGATTTCTAGGACTGCATTTTGTACAATTGGTGTCGTCAATGCAACTTGCAAATTCATTATAAAAGAAAAATCAATTTAAAATTAGCAAAGTTGAATACACTATGTTAAAGTTGGGTTTGCTTTGGATTTATCTCAAAATTTTTTGCTATTGCTTCCCAATGATGCTTGATTGGATTGTACATAGTCATATATGACGAGATAAATAAAGCCGCCAATGAAGCTTCTGAAAGACTTGTACATACTTTTTCTTGTCCATATGCAACTATAAGCTTTTTATCAATCGGCATACTACATTTATTTAACAATTCTAAAACATACCTCTTTTCTTAATAAATAAAGATACTTTAAGAATATATGACATGAATATCAATCAAGTAATTGGACAAGCACAAATCTAANCCTTTGGATTTATCTCAAAATTTTTTGCTATCGCTTCCCAATGATGCTTGATTGGATTGTATATAGTCATATATGACGAGATAAATAAAGCCGCCAATGAAGCTTCTGAAAGACTTGTACATACCTTTTCTTGTCCATATGTAACTATAAGCTTTTTATCAATTGGCATACTACATTTATTTAACAATTATAAAACATACCTCTTTTATTAATAAATAAAGATACTTTAAGAATATATGACATGAATATCAATCAAGTAATTGGACAAGCACAAATCTAACATTTCAAAAGTATTCTTTATGCTTTTCCAACGTCATTCACCATTCTTAAGATAGTTCTTATTATGTATCATGTCATCCACGTATAACCAAACAAATAAGGTATATTCATCACGCTTTTTAGCATAAATAGAGTTGGCTCATTGGCACTTTTTTTAAGCAACTGTCTGCAAAAAAATGTCAATAAACACTACACCATGCTTTAGAAACCTATTTAAGCATATAAAATGCCTCTTTTAGGCTGCAGACTTTGTGCTGTACACCTTTCACAACAAAGTGCAGTGTTTGTTCAATAAACTCTTCTTCAAATTCATTGTTAAGAAAAGTTAACGTAATACATGTAAGCAACAAAACTGTCGGCACGAAGCTAAAAGAGTTCGTACGACCAGGGATGATGATGGCCAATCAGAACATCGGACTAGATGAACACGATCCGAGCCGACCATTCGACGAACAGACCACTCAGTTGACCGATCACAAACACGTCGACCAACTAATAATCGTCATATTCAAATTCAAGTTGTAATGCAAATCTCGAATTAAATCACACTAATCTTGTATTAAATTAATGCATTAACCGAATTAAGGCCAGTTTCCATAATCACTATCTCTTTTCGGTAATTAAGAACGATTTTCATAATCACTCCACTCTTTCTGTAATTGTAAAAAAAGACCTCATATAAAAAAGAGGGCCAACGATAAATACTCATCACTCGTCTCTCGAGAATTCTTTATCAGTCTCTCTCTCCCTCTCCTACTCTCCTTTTCTCTTCTCCAACTCTTGAGGCATGTTTTGTCCCAAAGTCAATCTAGGATTCAACAATACGAATAGAAAATAATTTCTAATATTTTCTTAGAAGCTAATGTCATAATATTTCTATCATTACTAATTTTAAAATCTAGAGCAGAAATTCGAGAGCTATCAATATATTCTCATTGTGCATATCTTATTACATCATATAGACTTTTCGCCTTTTAATTTGAAACTCATAAAATATCTAAAATTTGACTTGTATATTTATTTCAAATCAATAGCTTCTTCATCACGGGCGGTTACAAATTTCAAGTTTTTTTAAATTGGGTGAATCTCTTCATTCATTGAATCACATAATTCTTATTTTCCATGCTAAGTTAAACAAGGAGTCTTTCTCATGTCGCTCTTGTTAGAAAATGGTTGATAAGAAGTAATTTTGCAGCCATTTCGAAGCCCCTCATCTTCGAGCGCTTATTGCGTACAAAAACTGAAATACATTTTTCTGAAATATAAATTTGCTTATGGTGTTCGATCTGGACCACTGAAATATATTTTTTTTATTTTTTTTATTGTTATAATGGAGCCCACTCTAAATTTTTGACGGTTCAGATCGGTCTCCGAGCATAATAATTTTCCCTCATCTTTAAGCATTTTTCTTGCAATATATTACACTCCACAATCTTGGTTGATACTTGTGGCTAATTCTCAATTAAAGCATGTAAACTCAACGCATATCACGGGTGAGCAATTGTTCCTCCACAAATTTATAATTTTTTTTTTTAACGTAAATAATAAAATTAATAATTTTGCACTCCCCATTCGCTATATTTTTCTACCCAATACTTCATAAAATTATACATTTGCTGATTTTTCCATCCTAAAAAATAATATCGGTTCTGCCCCTGACACCATCAATGTACAATTTAAATGTAATTTTCATTTTTAATGATTTGGTTAAATTATCAACAAGAAAAAGATAACATTTTATTCTTAGAAGGTAAACTCATACCATTCTTGCATAATCATCAACAAAAAAAGATGAAATATTTACTATCATTAAAAAAACGTGGCTTCATGGGAACTCAAAGCACAAGCATTAATTAATGGCTTATTTTCTTCTGACGATCCGTCAACAAGAAATTTCTCATCATGATGTTTTGGATTTACACATGCTTCACACTCTATTGTATTATTTTAATTGATGACAAATTCCAACTATTTTCATATTGATCAAAGAAAGTTCAAAATTCAATTAGAAGTTATTAGAGCTCTGATTCTAATAAATTTATAGTCAAATCAATTGTAAATAAATCAAGTCTTTAAAATATTTTTGAAAACTTTTTGGAAATATTTGGAAGGTCAAATAGAGGTCGAATTTGGTTATAATCGAATTGAGCGTCTCGACAAGACGAATCCAACGAGCCCAAACTCGCTTCATTTCGACATCCTGAATGAGGCGTGGTCACGCCGGATCCCACAGTACTTGGGTTTCCTGAAAAGCTCGCCAAGGGGGTCCCAGGCCTCGTGGGACCTTTGGAGGATCTAATATGAGCAGTAACGATCTTGGGACCTCCGAACGAGTTTCAAAAGAGCTCAAGAAGATGAACGGTGCACGTGTCACTGAGCATGATGGCTCTTTTCGTAAAATTTGTCTATCTGGACCTTAAGCTTAAGGAATAAACATGTATGGGGCAGTCTCATCAACGGACTTTGTCACGGGTACATCTTTACCAGCCAGCTACAACCCCATGCTGCCGAGACGAACATCAACCAACCCGATACCATAGGTGATGCTAGTTTGACCATGATAGACTCGGAGCGTAGCTATAACGGTATAGAATTCAATTACAGTGTCGTGTTACTCAATAAGGATGCCTCGCGTACGCTGCATAAAAAATGGATGCCAACAACCGTCACCCGACTAACAAGATTGCAGCCATTTTCAACCGTTATCTCAAAACTATTGTTGCTATTGTCAGATAATCATTGCCTAACTATCACCACCGTTGGTGATATCAACACAATATACAACCCCTGTCATTGGTCTTCTGCATTGTGACTGAGCTGGTCTGACTTTCCTAATAATTTATGTCACTCCTCTTGTGAAAGTCAAGTTGACAACAACCACTCTTGTAATATTTTCTTATGCTATTTAAGGGTAAGTCAAATCTTGCAGCCTACATATATATAGTAGAATCATTTCATTTAGGATGTGTTTCGTGGTTTTTCTCTTTTTTTTGGATTTTCGACGGAATAACCTCGAGCATCTCTTATGTCAGCTCTTTCGTTTATCTCTGCATTTATGCTTTATCTTTAAAGAATACTAAGATGTTAATGTATCACTCTATCACAATAAATTTTCTCGCACAAACAAACCCATACAATTCTTATTTTTTTACATACTTAACACCTAAAGTTTGATATTTGTATTTATATCAATTTGGTGTTGCAAGCCAACACATGAAAATGTGTACTTAGTTTAGAAAGGAGTAACAGTAGTATTTCTAATGTGAGCTTAAACATTAAAGTGCTCTTAATAAATGAAAGTTTAGATGCTAGATATGTAAATGTACATATATGTGTGGAATGTATGTAAATGGCCAATGTTAGTTTTTAAACTAATCTCGACTATATAAAATGGAATGATAAACTTGCAATATTCTGAATCACTTGGGTTTCTTTCACATTAAACTTTAGTGGTATATACATACACACCACTTAATTTCTTTGTATTTACATATCTAACATCTAAATTCTATTTTATATGTTAATATGACTTAAATCTTTCACATCACTTTAAAAATATTACTATTTTAATTTTTTTCTAAAGTAAAATATGTATTTTTATGCAAAGATAAGATGATATAAATGTAGAAATTAAAGTTTAATATTAAATATTAAAATACATAAAAATTTAATCCTATGTGTGTAACTCTTCTACACTTCATCCTCACTCATCAAACCACTTTTCCGGCCAAGCCTTGGAATAAGAGTGAATATTATGCGTGGAATTTGCACACACAAATTGATAGTATTCGCCATCACACCATTCAATATCACCTCAATACCACTAAATACTCACATAATTTAGCTACATTTAGTTTTTTTTTCCAAATCTGTAACTATTTTACTAGGATATATCTCCACAAAAATCCCAACGTTGGCTTTGCTTCGGATAGAGATGTCAAAATGGCTCGTTTTTCATGAACAACTTGTGTTATGCTCGTTAATAAGCTTGCGTTTGATTTATTCGCTAAGTTAACNTATATCACCTCAATACCACTAAATACTCACATAATTTAGCTACATTTAGTATTTTTTTCCCAAATCTGTAACTATTTTACTAGCATATATCTCCACAAAAATCCCAACGTTGGCTTTGCTTCGGATAGGGATGTCAAAAGGGCTCGTTTTTCATGAACAACTTGTGTTATGCTCGTTAATAAGCTTGCGTTTGATTTATTCGCTAAGTTAACAAGCCAAACACAATCATTTTTTGTGCTCTATATATACAAATCAAACACGAATAAAGATTTATTCATTCGTGTTCGGCTCATTTTAGCTCGAAATATCCAATACGAACATATTTTTTGTGTTAGAAATATAAATGAGATGAATAAGAACGACATTTTTTTATTGAGCCAAATCAATGGTAATGGTAAGTTCAATATGTTGCCTCGCGGCACAACACAACTGTACTTTCCATCCTGAATGAGTTTCCTTCGTTCCCTCTCGCTTCCCAAAGCAAGCGCTGTGATTGCCGCCGGCGAATTCTTCNACCGAACACAATCATTTTTTGTGCTCTATATATACAAATCAAACACGAATAAAGGTTTATTCATTCGTATTCGGCTCATTTTAACTCGAAATATGTAATAAGAACATATTTTTGTGTTCGAAATATAAATGAGATGAATAAGACCGATATTTTTTTATTGAGCCAAATCAATGGTAATGGTAAGTTATTTGCCTCGCGGCACACCACAACAGTACTTTCCGTCCTGAATGAGTTTCCTTCGTTCCCTCTCGCTTCCCAAAGCAAGCGCTGTGATTGCCGCCGGCGAATTCTTCTGCAGGCCCTTCACCATCTCTCACCGCCTGAACATTTCTAATCTCGTTGTCACTCCCCGGAAGCCTTCTCCCTTTGCGCGCATCTTCCACTGGATGGCTCAAATGGAGACCGAGCAATTCACATTTGGGCCGTACAAGATAAACCCTAGCGAGGTCTTCTACTCTACGAAACTGTCATACGCGCTGGTCAATCTAAGGCCTCTGCTACCTGGTATACCTGTGTTTCATCCTATATTTTTTCACTGTGGATAATTTTATTTCAAACATTGCTCCTGCTTTGAAGATTTGAATTGGCATGGGAAATATGTAAAAGTCTGTGCCTTTATAGGACCTTCTTTATCTGATCGCAGAAGTGCTATTCTTCAATTTTGCTGGTCATTTGACATAATTTCAGCTTTTGTAATCAAAATCTACTAGAGTGATATTGGTACATAAAAAGTATGTAAATGCACTAAGATTTGAGTTGATCAGGATGTAGAAGGGGTACCTAAATGCTGATACGATGACATTGATGATCGGGCTGGGGAAAAGAACCGAGTAGAGCCCAGCAGTAACCTATTCAAAGTTGAGCACGTTTATTAAAAACCTCTTTAAGCTCGGCCTAAGCTTGGTTCGAGCTTCTGGGATACCGTTTAGGTTTGGTTCATTTAAATTTGTTATTATTCAAGTTAGATTTGAAGATTGTAAGGTCATTTTAATTGAAAATTTTAGTACTCAACATGAATTATTTGTTTTGAATTTTAAGAAGTGGAGTTAGAAGATAAAAAATACAATGAACATTGTCATATAATTGGATGAGGGAACTTAAAAGAGAAATAAAAATATTTTTGTGAGTGCACTTTAAGATTTCAAGATTTGGGATATTCATGAAGAAGCTAATTCTATGTGGGATAAATTAACAAACACTATTAAACAAGTGGTTGTAGATAAAACTACTAATTTAACCTTTTAACTTCTACATCAATATGCTTAACCATAAGAAAAAATGGTCATGACACTCATATCAAAATGTGGTTGTGTATAAATCTACTAATTTAACTTTATCTTCATCAACTAATGTTCAAATTGATAACTAGCTTAAGTTTGATTCATTTATTTTTCTTAACTTTATCCTTTACACCATTATTTATCGAGAAACTAGAGAAATAATTGATAGTTATTCCAAGTAAAATGCATGGAATGACTGCAAAGGAAGCTATTCCAATGTTGTAAAAGTGCTGGGAGTTCTCATGCCATTATGACTTACATTCGAAAGC
>JXCR01137041.1:62590-89013 GCA_002079205.1 Phalaenopsis hybrid cultivar
ATATATATATATATATATATATATATATATATATATATGTTTAATATTTGGTTATAATTTGGTAAATTCTCTCAGAAAGGTAAATAAACCGTGCCCATTGCTCTAGTTTCCAGTGGTAAAGAGTTATATCTATGATAACCCATCCTTAGATTTTATGCAACCAGGAAGCATTGAAAATTTTCTTCTGGCTAGCTGGACAGCCTTGCTTGTGCCAAAAAGACGAAATTTTTACTTCTGCTATTTTATTTCCTTTAAGACTATTTTTATTACAAAATTTCCTTATCACAATCCCTAGCTGAGCTTATTGGAATGTGAATTTATTTATTTTTGCATATGTTGATGTTGTCTGAGTTGTTTTAGAGCAAGCATAGGATTCATTTGTGCTCTATGCCAGCCTTAATAATGTTTACATGTACTTGTATGTCCAAGGCGTGGAGTTAAACGCTTTGCAGATCTCACCGCTGACGAAACAGCTGATCTATGGCTTGTTGCAAAGGAAGTGGGAGGTAAATTGGAGCGCCATCATAAAGCATCCTCTTTGACATTTGCAATTCAGGTATTTAACCATTCTGTTTGTAACAGTTTAATGTTAACATTTCAACTCCTTGTAACCGTAAGGTAAATATTGTTTTTATTTACCTTCTCTTTTTATTTAAGAAAATAGTCAAAATAGCTCCTAACTTTTTGCAGGGGGTTATTTTAGTCCTAGAGTCTACAAAAGTATCAATTTAGTCTTTAAACTATCTTAATATGAGTTAAAATAGTCGTTACTGTTGGCATCAATTTTTGATGTCGCATGTGTGAGATGTCCACTTGAGCATGTTAGGGCCGCACTCTGTGCAAATGAGTTACCTGTAACTCGAGACATCCGTTCGAGACCCATCGACACGTTTTGAGGGGCACGTAGCCGGGGTCGTTTTGTTGGGCTTTGGCATTCGCTTGAGTGAAGGCTGGTCGGCGCTCTGTTCATTAGACGACCCCGATCGATTCAACGAATGGTATTCGTCGCACTGCTCCCGAAACTGACTCAATTTGACCCGGATGTCAGTGAAATCATCGAGATGACCCCGAACGACAAAACGGAGCGCGTGAGCGTGTCCGAAATGTCGATTTCACCTGGAAAGGACATTCATTTCGTTATGGTTTTGCGGGCAAACTAAAATGCATGGAATTATCGTGTTTTGGCTCAACTGATAAAAAGTGGCCTGAACGACCTCGATCGACGAAACAGACCGCACTGATGCGTCTGAAACGTCGACTTTAGTCAAGAATGACGCCCACTTCGCTTTGAGGGCATATCGGGGTTAAAATACGGGAGATNTATCCGTTCGAGACCCATCGGCACGTATTGAGGGGCACGTAGCCGGGGTTGTTTTGCTGGGCTTTGGCATTCGCTTGAGCGAAGGACGGTCGGCGCTCTTTTCATTGGACGACCCCGATCGATTCAACGAATGGTATTCGTCGCACTGCTCCCGAAACTGACTCAATTTGACCCGGATGTTAGTGAAATCATCGAGACGATCCCGAACGACAAAACAGAGCGCGTGAGCGTGTCTGCAATGTCGATTTCACCTGGAAAGGACGTTCATTTCGTTATGGTTTTGCGGGCAAACTAAAATGCATGGAATTATCGTGTTTTGGCTCAATTGATAAAAAGTGGCCGGAATGACCTCGATCGACGAAACAGACCGTAGCGATGCGTCCGAAACGTCGACTTTAGTCAAGAATGACGCCCACTTCGCTTTGAGGGCATATCGGGGTTAAAATACGGGAGATATATTATAATTATTATATTATAATTCTATAATATATTTAAAAAAAATCATTTTCTTCCCCCGCATGGCAGCTCACCCTTTCTCTCCCCCTATTTTTTCACTTTCTTCTCACCCACGCAAAAAAAAAGAGCTGATCCCATGCAATTTAAGGAAAAAAAAGGATAGTAAAAAAACAAAAGTATTATCCTATCTCTATCCTATTTACAGAAAGAACACTGCTCTCTCCCCAAGGATTGCATCTTATCGCAGGCCTCCCCCTTCTTGCTCCTATGCGCGATAAAAAGAGACCTCTAGCTCCTACACGGGCGGAAAAAAAAACTCCCGCTCCGCTCCTCCTTGCCGACTCGCAAAAAGAAACCCCCGCTCCTCCCTGCCCGATTCGCGAACTCTCGAACTGATGCCTCTTCACCGACGACAGCATTGACGCCGTAGCCGCCGACCAACACCGCTCCTCCTGCCGCCGGCCAGCCCTTCTATTTTTCATTTTTTTTTGTTCTTTTCTGCTTCGTTTCTGGTCGGCCAAGTTTATCCCGTCGCAGGTTCTCCTCGCCGGCGTCATTTCCGCTCGCTGAAACTCCTCCCTAGTCGAATGGCACCTCCAGCCGAGCTTCCTCGCTAGAACCGCCGACCACCACCGCCGCTTACTTCCTTTTTTCTTTTAGCCGGTCAACCTTGCCAGATCTCCTTCATTCCACCAGATTTTGCCTCGTCGGCGTCATGTTTTTGCTGGAGTAAAATAGTGGGGAAAAACTTCAATTTTTTTGGGCTTTCCCTCAATAATTTCCTTCACTCCTGGCGCTCACCACCGACAAACTAACATCCGTCATCTCTCCGCCTAACTTTTCCGGCGACCACACACCTCGCCGGTCCACCACGAAGTTGCTGGGCAGCAAGCATCAACGTCATTCGGGAGGATACGAGACACTTTTACCTCACGTGCAAGCTCCCGACGGACTTTTTTAGGCTTCGTGCAAACCACGCAACGGTATAACCCTTCTTCCCTTTCGTATTTTACTTCCTAGTCGGCCTTAGGTTGTAGGTTTGATCGCGCACACTGGGTGTGTGCACCGGCGTAAGTCGGCGTGGCGATGCGCGTATGTGATGGATCGATTGTTTTCCTAGAGGTGATCTATCAGATAGGATTCCCTTACGCAACTAATTTTCCTACGATAGCCAAGTGAATCCTATTTGACTGTGAGCCATAACACAAAAATCCTAGAGGTTGGAGCTCCCTTCGCTTCCCTTTGTTTTGGTTGTCCCGATCTTTTAGAAAGATCAAAAAGTAGATCTTTGCAAAATGAGAAAATGCGAGTCATTAGCTCATTTTGCAAAGCTCGGAGGCGTCGTGAAATCGGGAAGAGCGTTGCCGCTAGCC
Organism: Phalaenopsis hybrid cultivar; assembly: GCA_002079205.1. Lineage (NCBI taxonomy): Eukaryota > Viridiplantae > Streptophyta > Magnoliopsida > Asparagales > Orchidaceae > Phalaenopsis > Phalaenopsis hybrid cultivar. Next base: position 65,741 of record JXCR01137041.1, read on the forward strand.
CGTTTCATGAAGAGGTGGAGAACTTTCCCCTTTGGAGATCTAGGGAGAAATTCCCCACTTGTCTCGCCAAAGAAAAGACGACAATCGTCATCTTTTTATGTATTGACCTTGGGTTCCCCGGTAAGGTCGTTAGCAGGGGAGTGACTCCCTATATGTTTGCATATTGCATTTTGTATGTCATATNGTTCCCCACTTGTCTCGCCAAAGAAAAGACGACAATCGTCATCTTTTTATGTATTGACCCTAGGTTCCCCGGTAAGGTCGTTAGCAGGGGAGTGACTCCCTATATGTTTGCATATTGCATTTTGTATGTCACATAGCATGTCACTTCACCTCGTCCGGTCGCCCCGACCCGGAGAGTATTTCACTTCGCTCCGTCTAGTCGTTCCGGCCCGGTGAGTATTTCACTTCGCTTCTCCGGTCGTCCCGAATCGACGAGCATTTCAATTCGCTCCGTTTAGCTGCCCCGACCCGGCGAGCACTTCACTTCGCTTCGACCGGCCGCCCCGACCCGGTAAGTATTTCACTTCGCTTCGACCGGCCGCCCCGACCCGATAAGTATTTCACTTCGCTTCGTCCGAACCCCCCGGTCCGGCGAGCATTTCACTTCATTTCGCTCGGCCACCTCGGCCCAACGAGCGCTTCACTTCGCTCTGAATGGCCGCCCTGACTCGATGAGCACTTCACTTCACTTCATCCGGCCGCCCCGCCCTGGCCCGGTGAGTACTTCACTTCACTTTGTCCGGTCGCCCCAGCCCAACGAGCACTTCGCTTCGCTTCGTCCGGCCGCCTCGACCCAACGAGCACTTCACTTCGCTCCAATCGGCCGCCCCGTTCCAGTGAGTATTTCACTTCACTTCGTCCGGCCCAGCGAGACATGGTGGCAAGAATTTGACTAACCCCCGTCGATTTTTACCTTATTTGAGGGCAGACGGTGATTGCCCTACTTCGGCGAATACCTTGTGGGTTAGGCAAATTCTTGCCACCATTTCTCTTGATATCTCGACGCTGCACATTCGACGGTGAGGGGTTTACTTGTCTTTGCTTTGAAGAGTATGTAGTGTCTCTTTTTGATTAATAAGCAAGGCTACAATAGATGCTTTATATTCCAATTGGGAACACCCCTAAAAGTCTCTTGTTGATAACATGTTTTATCGAATAGACCACTTTGTCAGTCTCGATTGATCTATGTTTAGCGGGATACGCATGTCCCAAACTTTTTGAGAGTGCCTCATTCGATTTGAGTCAGTTTGACTTTTGGCTAAGCTCTTGATGAGAGTATTTCATTGCTAAGACCATTATACATGTCTAAGCATTTGATTTAGTCAGTTACTGTGAACCTGAGTAGGATTTGGTACCTCACCTATCAAGAGCCTTATTGACCTTTTAGTCTGTTCTTGGTGATAGAGCATCACTGTGAGATTGATCCTCTCTCCCATATCCATCCTGATGTATATGTTTTGTTTGACTTGGTTGATTTTTATCACATTATCGATAGTCATGTTGAACTGACCAGAGCATTTTTCCCCTATAAGTCAGTCCATGGCTCGTCGAGATACCTCGATATCCGACGTTACTGATTTGACCCTACTTATGTGACCGAGATATTTTCGCGTCTCTTGATACTCCGACTCCAATTTTTGGAGGTTGTTGAGATGGTTCCAAAAGGAATCACGCCCCTCAGTCGAACTTATCTTAGGTTTGCCTTTGATGATTTTTTAGGTTGAATCTAAGATAGATCCTGAGGATAAACTTGAACCAAACCATGTATGCACATTCTTTGGATTTGCAAATCCTCATAGTTTGGTGGATTCAAACTAAGTCATGATGACAGAATCCCTTTCATGCTTAATGAACTTTCATCTAAGTCCTGAGAATACCTCAAAATGACTATATGGGTGTCATTGAGATGCTAGTAGTTTCATAGACTATTTAGATTTCTTACTTTTCCATTCAATTAGACCGATGGAAGCTTAATAAGTAATGAATCATGAAATTTTAAGAATCTTTATTTGGGTGAATTTTGAGTCAAAAGAAATTACTTTATTACAAATAAACTCTACCAGATATAGTAATTCCCGGGAAAAAAATAAAAAAAAAGTGTAAAAGGCTTCAGAAAAATAAAAAATGTCCAACACTTCTGAGAATAAGCTNTCTGAATCCCTTTCTTTAATGAACTTTCATCTAAGTCCTGAGAATATCTCAGAATGACTATATGGGTGTCATTGAGATGCTAGTAGTTTCATAGACTATTTAGATTTCTTACTTTTCCATTCAATTAGACCGATGAAAGCTTAATAAGTAATGAATCATGAAATTCTAAGAATCTTTATTTGGGTGAATTTTGAGTCAAAAAAAATTACTTTATTACAAAGAAGCTCTACTAGATATAGTAATTCCCAGGAAAAAAATAAAAAAAAAGTGTAAAAGGCTTCAGAAAAATAAAAAATGTCCAACACTTCTGAGAATAAACTTGAGGTGAGCGGGAAATCAAAAGTTTCGCTATAAATAACTTTTTGATTTCAAAATTCTTCTGATAGGGTCCTTTGAATATTAAGGTTCAGAGAATTGTTAATGATATTGGGATGACTGATANGCTTGAGGTGAGCGGGAAATCAAAAGTTTCGCTATAAATAACTTTTTGATAACAAAATTCTTCTGATAGGGTCCTTTGAATATTAAGGTTCAGAGAATTGTTAATGATATTGGGATGACTGATAAATTATTAATGGATTTAAAGATATCTCCAAAATGAAAATATTTTTTTAACACCTGGATACGAATGACGAGGCCTATTTAGGCTAAGGGTGAAAATAATTAAAGGAAAGGGGCTAGGGAAGAGTACTTAGGGAAAATCTCACATGGACTTGAATTTTGCAAACATTATGTTTTGCATGGTATAACTGGTCATGAATATGAGATGTCTGCATGAGAGCTTCTCATACCAGTTCGATTTGGTATATCACGGCAGATCCCTCCTGATAACGGCTTATGCCGGGGATAATATATATATATATATATATATATATATATAGATCCCAACAAAAAATATATGAATGGCATGAAAAACTCTTAGTAGTTCCGTGGGCATGTTGTACAACATAGCATACACCCACATTTTTTTACGCTTTATGCATTGACTCTCTGGGTCCGACAGTCCTTCCTTAGAAGTTGACTTGCCTTTGTGTGTGGGATTCTGCCCACCACCTTTCATGTTTAATGCATCGACCCTCGAGTCATGACAAGTTTCCTTTAGAAGCTGACATGTCTTTGTTGTGGGATTTCACCCACTACCTCATTACACTTTATGCATCGACTTTCAGGTCGTGACGACCCTTCCTTCGTGGGTGGTAACTCACTTGTGTTACGCCTTGTGCGTCGGCCCTCTGGGTTCGACAGTCATTCATTCGGAAGTTGACTTGTCTTTTAGTGTGAAATTCTGCTCATAACCTCTTACGCTTTATGCGTTGACCATCGGGTCCCGGTAGTCCTTTCTTTGGAAGTTGATTAGCCTTCTTTGTGGGCATGTGGTACGACATATCGTACACCCATTTTTTTCTGTGCTTCATTACACGTAAGAGAGGTCTTCAACATCTCTTAAAACTGATTTCTTAATTGCCAAACAGAAAAAGTGGAAGCCTTACAGATGGCTTATACCTGGCGCAACCAATAATCAATGTAAGAGGAGTAAAGTACTTCTCTTATCTTTTCTCTTCAGTTCCTCGCTTCGAGCGGGCTTGAATGATCGTGTCCCACCCATCATAANGAATTCTGCTCATAACCTCTTACGCTTTATGCGTTGACCATCGGGTCCCGGTAGTCTTTTCTTTGGAAGTTGATTAGCCTTCTTTGTGGGCATGTGGTATGACATATCGTACACCCATTTTTTTCTGTGCTTCATTACACGTAAGAGAGGTCTTCAACATCTCTTAAAACTGATTTCTTAATTGCCAAACAGAAAAAGTGGAAGCCTTACAGATGACTTATACCCGGCGCAACCAATAATCAATGTAAGAGGAGTAAAATACTTCTCTTATCTTTTCTCTTCAGTTCCTCGCTTCGAGCGGGCTTGAATGATCGTGTCCCACCCATCATAAATGAGCGTGGTAGATACTTTTGTCTCACTCGTCATAAATGAGAGTGGAAGATACCCTCTTTTTAGAGAATTTAAGCTTAGTTTCATGACTAAGCATTCCCTGGTTAGCATATCTTGCCTAGCTAACCTTTTGCAATATCTCGATTGACGGAAGTCAATTTCGATTGATATTTGCCTTATACGAGAAAGTCATGCCCTTTCCTAGCATTCTGGTTCTGTTACCCATCCTACATAGGGTTCGAACTGAGCTCATTTCTACGGATATGCTCGTCCCGCTCACTTAAGATGAGTGTGGTGTATTCTCTCTTATGTGATATGTTTTGGGTTGTGCCTTATAACTAAACATCATTTGGTTGGTACACTCTATTTTGTCCAACCCTTCTCAGGTCTCCTGACTGACCGATGTCAAGTTCGATTGATTCCTCTTTTGTGCAGGAAAGCTATGCTCCATTCCTCGCCACCTCTATTCGGTTAAGCACCCCATGTGGGTCCTAATTAGAGGTTCTCACTTACTTCAAATGAGTGTGGTGTTTTCTCCTTTGAGGGATGTTCTTGGGTCAGCCTGAGAGCAATATACCTTTGTGGTTGCAAACTTATGTTTTGACCAACCATTCTTGGATACTGCAGCAATTCCTCAGCGGAATTCATTCTACCAAATCTCCGATAGCATTATCACATATAGGGTTGGTATGTTTTAATCGTCCACCCTCTTTGATATTCATGACTTGGTCAATTTTCATTGTCTTGTCAAGACGACATGTCGTATCGGTTCTAGACTTTGTCTATTATCTGTCTGATCCATGTCCTTCATCAGAGCCATTTTTGATGCCTGAAGTTTGCCCTGACATTTTCCCGACGAGAATTGCCTTAACCAGTTCTTGCAGGAAACATCCGTCGAGCTCTCCCCAGCGATAGCTACTTCGTTAGTTCTGAGGGACATTTTAGCAAGAATTACTTCGCTAGTGCTTGCTTAAAGCACCCTACATTTGGATTTGTAAGTCCACCTAGATGATAATTTCGATCGGTTTGTCCGCCCCATCGAATGACATGTTGTATCAGTCGCTCAGCTGGTCCATGTCCAAACCGGGATATTTAATGTCTCCCCAGCAAAACTATTTTGCTAAGTGATGAGAGAATCCCCAACGAGAATTTCCTCGCTAGCTCACTTGAAGGACCCTTTGGGGCTAAATCGTGTTTGGTCACGTAACCCCATTGATATACTCGATTGATCTGCTTGGTTTTGTTCGCCATGTCGAGTACCATGTTACCTTCTGCATTATTTTATATTCTCGATCAGGATACATACCTCCTGCCTTATTTGATGTACAGTCAGGATACATACCTCATAGACTATTTCGATCAGGATACATACCTCCCTGATCATTTGATATTCCGATCAATGAAACTATTACCTTTACTTGATCGACACTTGATGATAAGACCTCGTTTTGAGGCACGTCGGGTTTTGTAACCATTTTGGCTTTGCAACCTCTCGAACCATATGCTCGCTTCGGTCGGTTCTTTTATGAGAGCGTCTTCGGCTTCACATAGTCATATGTTCGATGTCACTCGAGCTCGATGATACACCAAAAATATATGCTTTTTTAGACCCATATTTTATACTCATTTTTTTTTGATATTGCACTTTAATGGAAGATATTTTTATATTTTTTTGCAGGTTGATTTTTAAAACTTGAAACAAAAAAGAAGCAAAAAGAATGAAATTTAGAGTCAAAATGACGTTTTTGAAGAAATGCTCAGCGCCGAAAGTGCTAAGAGCAGCGCCGATGGCGCAAACCAAAATAACAAATGATGAATTTTACTCAGCGCCGACGACGCCGTTTCACAGAGAGCAACGAATTAAATTGCGGAACACTGGCGCTGACAGCGCTAGAATAGGCGCCAACGGGCCAATGTTGGTTCAGCCCCTGTTTCTAGAATATTCAACGAATTTGGATGTTTTTTGAAGAGTTTTTTAAGGCATCTATCGGAGAATCGACTTTAGACTTTATTTGGAGCCAAAATTAATCAGAAATGTGACTATTCCTAAAATCTCATCGTTCAAATTCAACCTTCTACGCATCACACATTTTTACATTTTTCATTCCACAACCATTTAGAGTCCATTGTTCTTATAGTTTATAGTTTTGTGGTGAGATTAAGTGTGAATTTTTTTCTAAGAGTGTTGGAAAAGAAGAAAAGTGAGAGATTTCTTCTTCCTAAATTTCTTAGAGGAGGCTACAAGAGATTTGCTCTGAGAAAGAGTTTCAGATAAGTATTGTTTGTTTATTAGTGTTGTATGAACTTTCTTTTATATATGAAATTTGTGTTTTGTTGTATCTTTCTCATGAAGTCTGAGTAGTTTACTTTATCTTTCTCCTTACTCTGAGATATGGTGAAATGAAGAGATAATATGGATGTGCTAATATTAAAATATAAAATAAATTGTGATGATTTTTCAACTTCGAGCTTAATTTACTTTTCGATCTGACCAATTGACTTGTTAAAATATGTTGTGAAATATATGATCCGGGAAATGGAGTATGAGTTCTACAATAGAGTGAAGATCATATTTGATTCCATGAAGTAGAATTGCTTACATGAAATTAAGTGCAAATAAATAGGGAAATATACTTTGTTGGGTGTAGAATTGGAGAATCTTTAAGGTGACGTACTAAAATCTCCAATTCGGTCTTAGTGTTAAAAACTAAAGCGAGAGTTAACCTTCAGGTGAAGGGAAGTAGAAGTTCTGGAGTGAGAGCTAGTATCCTCTTAGCCTAGCCACAGATTTAGGGACTAAACCTGAGATTAGCCAATGATTTTCTATAACACTGTATCAAGGTAGAAAATTAATACTGTTCTTTTTTGACACACTGCATATTTGAATCATTTATCTCATCTCATTTTACCAAAACCTCATTGCATTGAGAAATATGTTTTTTCACATAGTTTAATAGTTAAGTAGTTATTGTCTAAACTTTGTATTTCAGTTTTGTTATTCGTTAAATAATATAATTTTGATAATATCTTAATATTTGAAATTAGTGACAGTAATTTCGTTTTGACATTCTGTGAATTTTCTAATAAATTTATTATTTCAAATTTAAACATTACCTGTGGGATCGATATTTGGTGCTTAAATAGAAAGTCTTTTATTACTTGATAACGATACGTATACTTGCGTAGAATCGTAACATTATTTGCTTAAATTTTTTATAAATAAAATATTGCATCAAGCTTTTGGCACCGTTGCACAGCGGAGTTAACTTTCTAATTTTTACACAACCATATCTTGGGATCAAGTTTTAGGTGTCGTTGTCTGGAAGGTAACGGTAAATTAAATAGATTTGGTAAATTATGAAATTTAGAGATAATTATATAAAAAATAAAAAAAAAATTAAATTAAAAAAATAAAAAATCCAAAAAGAAAATATATCTTTATTTAAGAGTATTTTTTAAAAAAAATTCTTTGCTTATTATATTTGTTTATACGAAATATTGAATTTGAATGTTTAATACCTTACAATTTAGAATTAGAGCGTATTATTAGAAAAATTCGAAAACAACAAAAAGAAATTAAAAATTTAAACGGAATGATGAATAACTTAAATAATCAAATAAACGAAAATCGATAGACCTTTAAAAGATTATGCTAATCCGACAACAGATGAACTTCACTTGAATATCGAAAATCCTGATGTTGCTGCTAATTAATTTGAACTTAAACATGCTATTATCCAAATGGTACAAAATAATCAGTTTGATGGAACACCTACTGAAGATCTAAACTTACATCTTGTTAGTTTTCTCAAAATTTGTGCTACTTTTAAATATGACGGAGTGTCTAATGATGTTGTTAAACTTAGACTTTTTTCTTTTTCATTAAGAGATAAAACTAATGTTTTGTTAAATTCATTAGCACCTGAATCTATCAGAACTTTGGAGAACTATCACAAAAATTTTTTGCTAAATATGTTTTACCCTCGAAAACTGCTAAGCTTAGAAATGATATTACATTTTTTTGTCAGTTTGAAGGAGAATCAATATATGAAGCTTGGAAAAAATTTAAAGATCTTTTTAGAAAATATTCACACCATGCTTTACCAGATTGGTTAATAATTTAAATTTTTTATAATGGATTAATAGGATCACTTAGATCAATTATAGATGTTGTTGTGGGTGGATCACTAATGTCAAAATCTTTTGATGAAGCATATTTTTTAATTGAAGAAATGACTACTAACAATTTTTAATGGCCCTCTGAAAGGGTAAATCTTAAGAGAGTAATTAGTATTCATGATTCTGATACAATGTCTATTTTAACATCTCAAATTGTTGTTATTTCGAAAAAGATTGATCGAATATGAGTGGACTATTCTCAAATACCCCCAGTATTAGAGGAAAATTAACTAGAGCAGATCATTAATGCTCAATCATCTTATGAAGCTTTAAATGCTATAAATAATCGAAAAAACAATCTCTATTCTAACTTTTATAATCCTAGATGGAAAAATCACCCTAATTTTTGTTGGAATAATTATAACAATTCGGTGAATCCCTTAGAAAATTTGAACAACCAAGGAAATCCTAGTTATCGACGTTATTATCATCCTAGATTTAACTTTAATCCTAACCCACAAGTTAAGGAAAAAAGTTTGACGATAGAAGAAGTAATGTTAAACATGAGAAATCAAATACATAATCGAGGGGCTACTATCAGAAATATTGAAAATCAATTATGACATATTGTTAGTGCACTTAATAACAGACCTTATGGAATTCTTCCGAGTACGGTGGAAGTTAATCCAGAAGATCAAAATAAGGAGCAAATTAAAATTATTCAATTACGAAGTGAAAAAGAAGTTGAAAACAGGATCCAAAGAGAAACTGAATTTGATGAAGAGAATGAAGAAATGGAAAGTGACGAAAACGAAAATGAGCAAACACAAGGTCTTTTATAAAAATCATTACCTTCGTTTCCTCAAAGACTGAAGCAGAAGAACAAAGATAAACAATTTACAAAATTTTTGGAAATATTTAAGAAATTAATGATAAATATTTATTTTATTGAAGCTTTGAAACAAATGTCAAGTTATGTGAAATTTATGGATGATATACTAAACAAGAAAAAAAAGTTTACAGAAAAGCTTCCTGAAAAATTAAAAGATCATGGTAGTTTTACTATACCTTGTGCTATTGATGAAAATTTTTTTGGAAAAGCTTTATGTGATTTAGGAGAGAGTATTAATCTTATGCCTTTATCGATCTTTAAATGTTTAGATTTAGGAGATATTTCCCCTATTACTGTAATTCTTCAGTTAGCTGATCGATCAATAACTTATCCAAAATGAGTTATAGAAGATATATTAGTAAAAGTTAATAAATTTATTTTCTCTGTAGACTTTATAGTATTAGATACGAAGGAAGATAAATAAATTCCTATTATTTTGGGGAGACCATTTCTTGCAACATGGAGAGCTGTGATAGATGTGCAAAAACGAGAAATAATAATGAGAGTTAATTATCAAGAAGTAACATTTAATATTGCAAAAGCTATGAAATATCCAGAAATAGAAAAAGATAATGAATGTTTTAGGATGAAAGTAACTGATTATCTGAGTAATGAGCAATTTAAGGAAGAGTTTGAAGACAAATTAAGACAATGAGAATTTTTTAAAAATAAGGTTAAAATAAAAGAAGATGATTTGGATTATATTCAGGGCAAATTTGATAATTCAGACTTGTTGGAAAATGATAATAAAAATCTTATTCCTTCAAGTATTAAACCACCTGAACTTGAACTGAAAATATTACCTGCTCATTTAAAATGTGTTTTTAGGAGAGTCATCTACATTATTTGTTATTGTATCTTCTGAATTAACTGAAATTCAAGGACAAAAATTAATAGAGATGTTGAAAAGATATAGAAAGGCTTTTGGATGAATTTTAACTGATATTAAAGGAATTAGCCATTCTATTTGTATGCACAGAATTCTATTAGATAAACAATACGAACCTAAAGTTGATCATCATAGGAGATTAAACCTAATAATGAAAGAAGTTGTTAAAAAAAAATTTTGAATTGGCTAGATGTTGAAATTATATATCCTATTTCAGACAGTGCTTGGGTAAGTCCAATGCATTGTGTTCCAAAGAAAGGAGTAGTGCGTTGAAGAAAATGAGAAAAATGAATTAATAACAATAAGACAAGTTGCTGATTGGCGAATTTGCACCGTAAACTATCATTTTTACCCTTGAATCACCTTCAACCTCCGGTGTTTGCACCTAGGACTCGCATTTGCTTGGGTTTTAGGCAATTTTAAGGCAAAGGAACTTTGGATTTCATCTTCTCTAGGTAAGAGCTACACTTTGAACTAAAAATTTTTGATTTTCACCTAGGATTTATCTCACATTGCCGAGATCCAAAAATTTTGGAATCTTTTTAAGAAATTTTGAGAAAATCCTTTAGTGAAGAACTCTTACTTAGTAGATTTAAGTTTAAAGTGTTTTACCTTATGATTTTCAGAATTTTTGGAATTTATTCGGATTTTTTTGAATTTTCTCTAGATTTCCGATGACACAAAGAATGAGCAAAGGAAAAAGAAAAGTAGATTATGATGAACAAAAATTTGTTAGCTTTAGGGCTAGTGCTCGATTCAATAGTCTACTTGAGCATAAAAAAGTAATTCTGGATCGTGTTTTAAAAATCCGGGTGGAGAAGTTGAGCGATTAATCAATGCTCGACAGTGGAAAAATTTTTGTTATTTTACTGTTGATGCGATTATTGGTGTAGTGATGAAATTCTATGTCAACTTTACGGAGGCTTGTGATGATGTTGATTTTGTTCGTGGAAGAAAGGTGGAGTTTTCTCCAAGAAGAATTAATGAGTTTTATTAGTTGGAAGATGTTTACAGTTGCCAGTATAAATCATTTTCTGCTACGAATGAGGCTTTAGATGAGGTTATTTNCTGAACAAAAATTTGTTAGCTTCAGGGCTAGTGCTCGATTCAATAGTCTACTTAAGCATAAAAATGTAATTCTGGATCGTGATTTTAAAAATCCGGGTGGAGAAGTCGAGCGATTAATCAATGCTCAACAGTGGAAAAATTTCTGTTATTTTACTGTTGATGCGATTATTGGTGTAGTGATGAAATTCTATGTCAACTTTACGGAGGCTTCTGATGATGTTGTTTTTGTTCGTGGAAGAAAGGTGGAGTTTTCTCCAAGAAAAAATAATGAGTTTTATCAGTTGGAAGATGTTTACAGTTGCCAGTATAAATCATTTTCTGCTACGAATGAGGCTTTAGATGAGGTTATTTCTTTTCTTACTGATGAAAGAGAGACCTGGAAAGTAAAAAGTAGAGTTAAGGTAAACTTTTCTCTTTCTATGCTTAATGTAGTATCTAAAGGTTTGACACTACTTTATTTCTGGAAGAATGATTCTGACAAATCATCATAGTGAGGTGACCAAGGATATAACCATCCTGAATTTTTGTATTCAGCAGGTGATGGAGATAAATGTAGGCTCTGTTATTTATATGAACACTAGATCTATTGCTTTGGGAGAGACCACTGGTGGTTTGACACACTTTGCACTTATTTTCACACTCTATGAACAAACAAGAGTTGATTTTAGACTTGAGGAAGAGAGGATTGAGCCTCTAAAATATTTTGTGTCTGCCAATATAAAAACATATGAATCTCATGTTGATTGGAGATTTGGAAGTAAGACCAGAGATATTCCTTCTACTTTAAGGACCCTTACTTCTAGTGACCCTACTAACCGAGAACTTTTAGACCAGATGATGATCCAGCAGGGAGATATCTTAAGAATGGATCATAGATTGCAAAACATGGATGCCAGAAATGCTCACACGGATGATTTGATACGACAAAAGTTCGAATATGATGCTGCTTATGATGATGCGTTGGTGAGATACATGAAGGGTGATCATTCAGTTCAGTTTCCTGCTCATCCTGTTTTGCTCCATATCAGCGGCAAAATTTGAATGTGGAAGAAGAAGAAGATGATGATGATTGATGATCTTTCTTTTAGTGCATGTTTGATTGTACTTTGTTATTGTGTTGTTTGTTTTTGTTATATTGTTGAGACTGTTTGTTACATTGTGAGATTCTGTTTTATTTTTATGTTATGAAACTGTAGTTTGTAAAATTATTTTCATTTCTGGAATTTAGTTCAGTTATGTTGTTAATTTTAGTATTCTGTTAAATGTATTGTAATTAACCTTTTCTCAGCAAATTTTATATGTATTATGTGCAATTTAATGTTTTAAGTCTTGTATCTTCTTATATTAGCACNCTATTTTCATTTCTGGAATTTAGTTTAGTTATGTTGTTAATTTTAGTATTCTGTTAAACGTATTGTAATTAACATTTTCTCAGCAAATTTTATATGTATTATGTGCAATTTAATGTTTTAAGTCTTGTATCTTCTTATATTAGCACCTGCAGTATTTCAGAATTAAGTTTCAAAATCAGAACCTTCAACAGATATGTATTTTCTTTATGTATTTAATGTCTTCTTTCACCCTTTATTTTTTAGTTCTTCATGCTAAATCTTTTATAAATTTAAGTTGGGGGGGGGGAAGAAAATTTTTTTTTTAAAGAAAGAAAATTAATTTTATTTGTCCTCACTTAACTATATTTTCAAAAATTTAAATTTAACATGACCTTTGGTATTAGGGATTAACTTTAGATAACTATATTTATGTTTCTAAATATATAATAAACTTAAGTAAAAATTTTCAAAGGTTAATTTTGAGATTAAGATATTTGGTATAAGAAATAAGACTATTATTTTTTATTTTACGTAAAAAAAATTGTATTTTTGAAATATTAAAAATCTTAAAGGTTCATGTAGAAGAAAAGAATTAAACTTTATGAAATCTTTAAACTAATATAAATTTGTTAAGTGAAAAAATGTGACAAGTTTTTGACTTTAATAAGAGAACAGTGAAGTTCAAAATCATCAAAGTATATCCAAAAATAATAATGCTCACATAAAAAAAAGAAAAGAAAAGAAAAGAAAAGAAAAGATGTAGAGAGAAACTTGAAGAGATGCCTAATTAAAAATTGGTTTTACTTGAATTAATTTTAAAAATAAGGATTTGCTACATTTTCTAAACTGTTATTTGAGTATTAGTTTATTTACTAGTAAAGTTTAATAAATTTCTTTTTCGTATGAATACTTTAAGTGANATCGATGTGTCGTTTCAAATAAGGTCAGGCAAACTTTCTCTCAGCCATACCATGTCCAGTTTATTTGGCCTTGGTGGGATCCATTGGGTTATGTCTCTGCAGCCTTTGAACTCATTCCTAGGTCGTGCATTTTCGGCCTCTGAACTTATGTTCGTGGTTATGCCTTTACTACCCCTGAACCACTATATTGGGTCATGCCTCTACGGCCTCTGAATCTATTTTCGTGGTCATGCCTCTATGGCCCGTAAACCACTATTTTGGGTCATGCCTATATGGTTTCTGAACTTATTTTCGTGGTCATGCCTTTATGGCCCCTGAACCACTGTGTTTGGTCATGCCTTCACGGTCTCTAAACCATCCTTCTCGGTCGTCCATACTATATAATCAGTGGTTCGATCGCCAACTCTGATAAGGATATGTTGTGTTTTATAGCCCGCCTGATTAAAGTGCTGATTGTTTCATCTCAAGGAAATCAGTTGGACTCGCAATCGGGGTCTCTTTCAGAGGAAACCTAGCAGGAGACTTGGTCACACAAGATGATTGAGCCTTCTCCCCTACCGTTTCGAATGAGGTCAGGTACGGGGTTTCCATCGATTTTGTTGTTTCGAATGTGGTCAGACAGATCGATGTTCCGTTTCGAATAAGGTCGGACAAACTTTCTCTCAGTCATACCATGTTCAGTTTATCTGGCCTGGTTGGGATCCATTGGGTCATGCCTCTGCTGCCCCTGAACTTATTTTCGTGGTTATGCTTTTACGACCCCTGAACATATTTTCGTGATTATGCTTTTACGGCCCCTGCCACTATATTGGGTCATATTTCTACGGTCTCTGAACCAATTCCTAGGTTATGACTCTACGGCGTCTGAACCTATTTTCTGTGGTTATGCCTCTATGTTTTCTGAACCACCCTTCTAGGTTATGTCTTTACGGTTTTTGAGCCTATTTCTGTGGTTGGTCGGTTTCGGCTAGCTAGCCACACCCTCGACCATACTCTGTTCAGTTTACCTGGCCTGGTTGAGGTTCTTTTTTTGTCTCCTCTTAGGATGTCACCTCGACTACCTGGAAGGACTTTCTCTTAGGATGCTGCCAACAAGTGCACTGTGCCTGAGTGACGCAACACACTTGTTGGGGGTCTTGTGTTGGCATCGATTTTTAATGTCGCATGTGTGGGATGTCCACTTGAGCATGTCAGGGCCGCACTCTGTACAAATGAGTTACCTGTAACTCAAAACATCCGTTCGAGACCCACCGAAAAGTATTGAGGGGCACGTAGCCGGGGTCGCTTTGCTAAGCTTTGACATTCGCTTGAGCGAAGGTCAGTCGACGTTCTGTTCATCGGACGACCCCGATCGAATCAACGAATGGTATTCGTCGCACTGCGCGCGAAACNGAACCCACCCCTAGGTTATGCCTCTACGATCTCTGAACCTATTTTCGTGGTCATGCCTTTATGACCCCTGAACCACTATTTTGGGTCACGTCTCTACAGCCTTTGAACCTATTTTCGTGGTCATGCCTTTATAGCCTCTGAACCACTGTGTTTAGTCATGCCTTCACGGCCTCTAAACTATGCTTCTTGGTCGGCCATACTATATAATCACTGGTTTGATCGCCACCTCTGATCAGAATATGTTGTGCTTTATAGTCGTCTGATTGCAGTGCTGGGTGTTTTGTCTCAAGGAGATCAGTTAGACTCGCAATCGGGGTCTCTTTCAGGGGAAACATAACAGGAGACTTGGTCACAGGAGATGATTGAGCCTTCTCTCCTACCGTTTCGAATGAGGCCAGGTACGGGATTTTCATCGATAATGTGGTCAGACAGATCGATGTGTCGTTTCAAATAAGGTCAGGCAAACTTTCTCTCAGCCATACCATGTCCAGTTTATTTGGCCTTGGTGGGATCCATTGGGTTATGTCTCTGCAGCCTTTGAACTCATTCCTAGGTCGTGCATTTTCGGCCTCTGAACTTATGTTCGTGGTTATGCCTTTACTACCCCTGAACCACTATATTGGGTCATGCCTCTACGGCCTCTGAATCTATTTTCGTGGTCATGCCTCTATGGCCCGTAAACCACTATTTTGGGTCATGCCTATATGGTTTCTGAACTTATTTTCGTGGTCATGCCTTTATGGCCCCTGAACCACTGTGTTTGGTCATGCCTTCACGGTCTCTAAACCATCCTTCTCGGTCGTCCATACTATATAATCAGTGGTTCGATCGCCAACTCTGATAAGGATATGTTGTGTTTTATAGCCCGCCTGATTAAAGTGCTGATTGTTTCATCTCAAGGAAATCAGTTGGACTCGCAATCGGGGTCTCTTTCAGAGGAAACCTAGCAGGAGACTTGGTCACACAAGATGATTGAGCCTTCTCCCCTACCGTTTCGAATGAGGTCAGGTACGGGGTTTCCATCGATTTTGTTGTTTCGAATGTGGTCAGACAGATCGATGTTCCGTTTCGAATAAGGTCGGACAAACTTTCTCTCAGTCATACCATGTTCAGTTTATCTGGCCTGGTTGGGATCCATTGGGTCATGCCTCTGCTGCCCCTGAACTTATTTTCGTGGTTATGNTGATCGCCACCTCTGATAAGGATATGTTGTGTTTTATAGCCGTCTGATTAAAGTGCTGATTGTTTCATCTCAAGGAAATCAGTTAGACTCGCAATCAGGGTCTCTTTCAGGGGAAACCTAGTAGGAGACTTGGTCACACGAGATGATTGAGCCTTCTCCCCTACCGTTTCGAATGAGGTCAGGTACGGGGTTTCCATCGATTTTGCTGTTTCGAATGTGGTCAGACAGATCGATGTACCGTTTCGAATAAGGTCGGACAAACTTTCTCTCAGTCATACCATGTCCAGTTTATCTGGCCTGGTTGGGATCCATTGGGTCATGCCTCTGCTGCCCCTGAACTTATTTTCGTGGTTATGCTTTTACGACCCCTGAACATATTTTCGTGATTATGCTTTTACGGCCCCTGCCACTATATTGGGTCATGTTTCTACGGTCTCTGAACCAATTCCTAGGTTATACCTCTACGGCCTCTGAACTTATTTTCTGTGGTTATGCCTCTATGTTTTCTGAACCACCCTTCTAGGTTGTCTTTACGGTTTTTGAGCCTATTTCTGTGGTTGGTCGGTTTCTGCTAGCTAGCCACACCCTCGACCATACTCTGTTCAGTTTACCTGGCCTGGTTGAGGTTCTTTTTTTGTCTCCTCTTAGGATGTCACCTCGACTACTTGGAAGGACTTTTTCTTAGGATGCTGCCAACAAGTGCATTGTGTCTGAGTGACGCGACACACTTGTTGGGGGTCCTGTGTTGACATCGATTTTTAATGTCGCATGTGTGGGATGTCCACTTGAGCATGTCAGGGCCGCACTCTGTGCAAATGAGTTACCTGTAACTCAAGACATCCGTTCGAGACCCACCGACAAGTATTGAGGGGCACGTAGCCGGGGTCGCTTTGCTAAGTTTTGACATTCGCTTGAGCGAAGGCCAGTCGACGTTCTGTTCATCGGACGACCCCGATCGAATCAACGAATGGTATTCGTCGCACTGCGCGCGAAACTGACTCAATTTAACCCAGACGTCAGTGGAATCATTGAGATAACCCCAAACAACAAAAAGGAGCGCGCGAACGTGTCCGAAATGTCAAATTTACCCGGGAAGGACGTTCATTTTGCTACGGTTTTGCGGGCAAACTAAAATGCATGAAATTATCATTTTTTGGCCCAATTGATAAAAAGTGGTCTGAACGACCCCGACCGATAAAACAGACTGCGTCGTTGCGTCCGAAACGTCAACTTTAGTCAAGAACGACTCCCACTTCGCTGCAAAGACATATCCGGGTTAAAATGCGGGAGAGAAATTATAATTATTATATTATAATACTATAATATATTTAAAAAAATCATTTTCTTCCCACGCATGGCAGCTCACCCTCTCTCTCCCCTTATTCTTTCCCTTTCTTCTCACCCACGCACAAAAAAANGAAACAGACTGCGTCGTTGCGTCTGAAACGTCAACTTTAGTCAAGAATGACTCCCACTTCGCTGCAAAGACATATCCGGGTTAAAATGCGGGAGAGAGATTATAATTATTATATTATAATACTATAATATATTTAAAAAAATCATTTTTTTCCCACGCATGGCAGCTCACCCTCTCTCTCCCCTTATTCTTTCCCTTTCTTCTCACCCACGCACAAAAAAAAAGAGATGATCCCATTCAGTTTAAGGAAAAAAAGGATAGTAAAAAAAAGCAAAAATATTATCCTATCTCTATCCTATTTACAGAAAGAACACGCCTCTCTCCCTAAGGATCGCATCTTATCGCAGGCCTCCCCCTTCCCGCTTCTATGAGCGACAAAAAGAGACCTCTGACTCCTATACAGGCGGAAAAAAAAATCCCGCTCCGCTCCTCCCTGCCCAATTCGCGAACTCCCGAACTGACGCGTCTTAGCCGACGACAGCGTCGACGCCGTCGCCGCCGACCAGCGTCGCTCCTGCCGCCGGCCAGCCCTTCCATTTTCCATATTTTTTTTGTTTTTTTTCTTCTTCGTTTCTGGTCGGCCAAGTTTGTCCCGTCGCCGGTTCTCCTCGTCGGCATCCTTTCCGCTCGCCGAAACTCCTCCCTAGCCGAGTCGTTCCTCCAGCCGAGCTTCCTCTCCGGAACCGCCGTCCACCACCGCCATCTACTTCCTTTTTTGTTTTAGTCGGTCAACCTTGCCGGATCTCCTTCATCCCACAAGATTTTGCCTTGTCGGTGTTGTGTTTTTGTGGAGTAAAATAGTGGGGAAATGCTTTAATTTTTTTGGTTTTTCCCTCCACAATTTCCTTCACTCTTGGCGCTCACCACCGACAAGCTAACATCCGCCATCTCTCCGCCTCACTTTTCCGGCGACGATACATCTCGTCGACCCACCACGACATTGCTGGACAGTAAGCATCGACGTGTTTCGGGAGGATACGAAGCACTTTTACCTCACGTGCAAGCTCCCGTCGGACTTCTTTAGGCTTCGTGCAAACCACGCGACAGTATAATTCTTCTTCCACTTCACATTTTACTTCTTAGCTGGCCTTTCGTTGTATGTGTGATAGACGTGTTGGTTCGATCGCCCACACGGGTGTGTGCGCCGACGTAAGTCGGCGCGGCTGCGCGCTTATGTGACGGATCAATTGTTTTCCTAGAGGTGACCTGTAGGATAAGATCCCCTTGCGCAACTAATTTTCCTACGATAGTCGAGTGAATACTATTTGACTGTTAGCCCTAGTACAAAAATCCTAGAGGTTGGAGCTCCCTTCGCTCCCCTTTGTTTTGGTTGTCCCGATGTTTTAGAAAGATCAAAAAATAGATCTTTATAAAATGGGAAAACGTGAGTCATTAGCTCATTCTGAAAAGCTTGAAGACGCCGTGAAATCAGCAAGAGCGTTGCCGCTAGCCCGTTTCATGACGAGGTGGAAAACTTCCCCCTTTGGAGATTTAGGGAGAAGTTCCCCACTTGCCTCGCCACAGCAAAGATGACAATCGCCATCTTTTTATATATTGACCCTAAGTTTCCCGGCAACGTCGTTAGCACGGGAGTGACTCCCTATAACATGTATATGTTTGCATGTTGCATTTTGTATGTCAAATAACACATCACTTCACCTCGTTCAGTCGCCCCGGCCCTGCGACAATTTCACTTCGCTCTGTCTAGCCATCCCGACCCAGTGAGTATTTCACTTCGCTTCGTTTGACCGGCCGCCCCGGCCCGACGAGAACTTCACTTCGCTTTGTCCGGCCGCCCCGACCCGGCGAGCACTTTACGCCCGGTGAGTATTTCACTTCGCTTCGTCCGCCGCCCCGACCTGGCAAGCACTTCACTTCGCTTTGACTGACCAAACGAGCATTTTACTTCGCTTCGTCTGGCCGCCCCATCCTGGCAAGCACTTCACTTTGCTCCGACCGGCCGCCCCGGGTAGGTGAGTATTTCACTTCACTTTGTCCGGCCGTTCTGGCCCGACGAGCACTTCACTTCGCTCCGACCGATCGCCCCGACCCGGTGAGTATTTCACTTCGCTTCGTCCGGCAGCCCCGACCTGGTGAACATTTTATTTCGCTACGACCGGTCGCCCCGGCCCGACGAGTACTTCACTTCGCTCCGTTTAGCCGCCCCGGCCCGACGAGCATTTCACTTTGCTCCATCCGGCCGCCCTGGCCTGATGGTCATCCCACTTCATTTCAATCGGTTTCCCTGAGCCAGTTAGCGTGACACTTTAGCTCGACCAGATTCCTTAACCCAGTCGACCAACTACCTGCACCATCATATTGTCTCGCATGTGTGTTTGTATTTTCGCATATTGTGGCGCATATGTATGAATACATTATTGCATCCCATATTGTATCTGTATGTCTGCATGATTATGATCATCTGCCTGAGTTGCATATTTCATGGGGTCGCTGCTACCACAACTTGTCCATTTTTTCGGGCCCTTGCCTTCAGGTCACCGCCCTATCGGCATACCTCCTAGGGCCACTGCCACTACAACGTGTCCATCTTCCTGGGGACTCTGCTGTCACGACATGCCTACTCTTTATAGGTCACTGCCCCTATCGGCATACCTTCTAGGGCCACTACCACTATAACATTCCCATCTTTTTCGGGCCGCTGCTACTGTGGTATGCTCATCTCCATTTGAGTCTGCCTCATGACACACTCATCATTTGTGTGTTTTGATTAATCATCTGCATTTGCATGTTCGCATGGATAAAGAGTCAGACCCGTTAGGAGAGTGATTCCCGTGTTGGTCGCAATGTCTTAACGAGCATTGCTTGCCGGGTCAATTTTGATGAACAATGCGAGTTAAGTCATCGGGACTGACATGAGTATGTCTGTGCTAAGAATCCAATGGATCTAATTGGTGTCATCTCCTTTCGTGACACCCTTTATATTCTTTGGATCCTTAGAATGTGGCCAGTAAAGCGACCCCATCAAAGTCATACCATGCCCAGACTTACCCCACACTTAGATACTAGATTGATGCTCTTGTTGTTAGATGATGTGCTAGGCTAGGGTTTAAGATTATAGGTAATATTTTTTTGACATCTCTTGCTATTATTGTGTATTTTGTTGTCTTGTGCTAGTCATGTGTCATATTCTGACATTTTTTCGGTGTGTTTGCATGTTTCTTGTGTGATAGTATATTAGGACGATCTTCTGCAGGTGTCGTGCCTATTTATACACATTCACACAGATGTTATTAGGGGGAGCATGTAATGATTTCTAATCCTTTGCTTGCAAGTGCTCTTTAGCTCTCCTCAATTATAAGACACGGCTTGTTATTTTTGCGATGCATAACGTACCCGCTAACACTTGTTTTATGCAGGTCGAGTCTTTATTTTCTATTTCAAATGTATTTGATAGAGTCATAGGAGAGTCTGTATCGGAAATAAGGTACGGACATGAGTTTAGAGCAGGATGACGCATCAATCATGTGAGGACCAGAAGCAGCAGCTCATGTCCCAAGATGTAATTAACCAGTAGGAGTACGTTCCTCTGGGAGTGCTCTTGAACCAAAATTAGGTATACACATCTGACTCTCTGGTTATGGGTAGTCTACGTAGATACTTCTTTCGCGGATATTGGTTTAAGGTGCTTCCACCTGATTTTGTTTGGACAAACATTCTTGACCTATCCTTGCGAAGTTTATCGCATGTAAACCTTCTACATTTTACTTTTTCTCTTGTTTGCCATTTTTTGTATGTCCTTTTTTATTCGGTTCCTCTCCTCTTTGAATCATTAATATGATTCGGGAGGGAGATTTATTTGAATAAGAGAAGTATACGATGATCGACAAGCTGACGACTCCTAAAATAAAAAAAGAGAAAAATGAACTGAAACAGTCATCCCAGTTTAAAAAGTATTGGGACTAATTTGGCACTTTTATAGACTTTGGGATTAAAATGGTTCCATGTAAATAGTTAGGGGACTATTTTTGACACTTCATTTTATTTTTTTCGAAAACTTCTTATAGTCTTCATGTTAACATGGCTATCAATATAGGACAAATACACGATATGGTTGGGGATTGGTGACATGAATAATCTTTGGAACGAAGCAATACGGTCCTGAGCTGCAATTTGCCTTTTATATGGCCAAGTCCTTATGAGCAGATCACCATTATATGTTCAAGCTTAAATTGCTCGATGAATAAGATAATTATTTTGTGTTCTGTTACATTCTTATAATATTTATATACATTTGAGATGTTTTTCATTTTAAATATCCTTCCCTTCTAATTTCTCATTTTATCTTTTGAGAATGCTTTAAAATGTTATACTTGAGGTCATCTAATGCCATTTAACCCCTCCCCACTCACCCAAGAACAAACCAACTTATTTTATTTTTTTGATAATTTTGTTTTTAATAGTTCAATTAAAATTGTCACTTAGATGATGATTTTATTTTTGAATTGTCATGTCTTTTGATATATTAAAAGTTTAAGCTTGTTTTTGGGTTGCAGATTTATTAAATCTTTATATTTTTGGATTTTTTTTAGTTTTTTGCTTTTTTGAGACATCATCTCTGTTAAGGCATTAAGTGTAGTTGATGTTTGAAACCTTGCCGTTAAAGTCTTCCGTTTTCTATGTTTTCACTTTATGGGAAATCCACAGATGTTTACGGGACATTGTATAGACATATTTTTGACAGACACCATTCTAAATGAGTTATAGCTCAAACCAAGTTGTATTAAAGTCATTACATACATTGTATATTACAAAACATAGGCATTTTTATGCAATTTTGAAAACCTGTGCTCATTAGGAAATCTTTTGTGTATTAGAGGCATGCGTTAGAGGCTTAGAGGCTTAGATTTGAAATTGTAACTTGTACTTGACGCATGCGTTAGAGGCTTAGATTTGAAATTTGAAGTTGCACTCCTCTACAGACGATATTTTAAATCATGAAGGTTGTTTTGAAATTCGTTGTACTTGAATATATCTTGATAGATTTTGAGAAACCATTTTATCCATCAAATATTACAACAATGTGAAAAAAGTTCTTATTTTTCTATTACATTCAGGATGGACCTCAGGCCGGACAGACAGTTGCTCATGTGCACATCCACATTATCCCCAGGAAAAGCGGCGATTTTGAGAAAAATGATGAAATTTACGATGCTGTAAGAAGCCAATTTTCTTTCTTTTTTTTCCTACCACTTTTCTGTTTAATTTGCGTTCAAGTTCTTCAGCTTCTACACAATCACTGAACAGATTGATATGAAGGAGAAGCAGCTGAAGGAGTCGCTGGATCTGGACATTGATAGGAAAGATAGAACATTTGAAGAAATGGCTCGCGAGGCTGAAGAATATCGATTCCTTTTCACATAATATGATTGGGCCATTTGCATGCAAAGCACACAATTCTTATGTGTTTTCACAACTCTCACCTGAACTTTTGTATTTACTGGCATAGCTTTTGAATCTTTAATATCACTTAAAAAATAGCACTATTATTGTTTTTTAATAGTCAAATACACATTTTAATACATAAATTTAAAGAACGTGTGTAAATATTGAAGTGTAGGTGTGAGATATGTAAATACATCAGAATTGTGTGCTATGCATGTAAATTTCCCATATTTGCCACTAGTAAGTATCATTTTCTTCAGTGTGTTCAACCTTACAGACTGCAGAATAGTACTTTTTAGCAGCCGGCTAATTAATGTCTCTGCTCATACTTCATGTTATTTAGCTGCCTCTCTTCTGGGATTATTAAGTAGCTGTTTAAATCATCTTTGTATGGCATGGGATAAGACATTATTTTTAATCTTTGGTGATAATTTAATAACTTTAAAAATCTTGATTAACAACAAATTATTTAAGCTTGATTGAATCTTCGCACCTGTACACATCCAAATTCCGAACACATCAGTGGCACTTCAACGACACATCGTCTTGAAATTAAAAGGCAG
>JXCR01137042.1:0-19296 GCA_002079205.1 Phalaenopsis hybrid cultivar
GTATCTCTTCTAATTTTCTAAGATTAGTCAATAGGAAAATCCTATGGCTAGACCTAAGCTACAAAAGAAGTTTCTAGACCTCAACCAAAAGTGAGGTCAACAGGCTTTTAGAAATTTATTTTTAATTCAGAAAAAAATCAGGAAAAATATTATAAGGGGTCCCAAGTGATTGGGGCACAATTACACACATTTTGAACTAGCTTTTGTATTTTTGAAACATTGATTATTTTAATTATTTTTAATCCAAAATATACTTTAAAAATACGATATTTTCACAAAATAGATTTTATTTTTATTAAATGCCCCTCACCACAAGGAACTCATAAAACTATTTTTTATAATTTTTCTAAGCTTATGTAATTTAATATAATTTACTTTTTGCAAATAAACTATTTTTACTTACAAAATCCACTTTAATGGCCAAATCAATTTAAATAAATTTGAAATTTTTACAGTGAGTTGAAATGATTTTTATGAACAATGTAGAATTGATTTTGTAAATTTTTAATTTATATTAATCTAAATAAATTAATATAAGGTAAAAATAATTAATTAACAACAGAAATACACAAAATTATTCAAACCATCACAATATTTTTTCTAAGCTCTTCTGACCACAGGAAACCTAGTAAAACTGATCCCATAATTTTCTAAGGAGTATTTTAATTTATATGATTAAATAAAGCAAAAATAGCCACTTAGGCNTCTAAGACTTTCAATTGTTGAGATTTGGGATGTTAGCCAATATTGGGGTTAATTTGGGGATTTTGTCAAATATGGTCAAATTGATCAAATTGTACCAAGGTGTAGTTGAACAAAATGAAATTGGGAATATTTTGGATTTATTGGGATTTTTTAGGAATTTTTGGAATTTTTTGGATTTTGGGTCATGGAGGGGTATCTTGGTAATTTGGTCATTTTTGGAAATTTTGACAAATCTGGATGTATTCAAGGTGTTTGACATGGGTTTTGATCAATTTTGGGTATTTTCACAAAATTTGGAAATATTAGCCAAATTTGGGTCCCAAGGGCAGTTAGGTAATTTGGAGGTGCCTAGGGGCAAAAGACCAAGTTAGGCATTTCACATAGAATCAGATAAATATCCATTCTAAATGAACCATGGATTAATGTCTTGTGCAGATATGGTGTACCCTAGTTCCAAGTCAACACCCAGGGTCGACCCTAAAGCCAAGTAATTCTATAGGGACTCTTCTTGAATTCTCTTATAATGATCTTACCTACTAAATGCTAGAGGTTAAGATCAATATGTGGAATTTCAAGTTGAGTAAAAAGAAGAGTTTTGAATTTCTAATGGTGGGGTNATGGAGGGTTCGAAAAAGTGGGCTGACGTGGCAGACACGTGGATGATGGCGTCGAATGGGAGCGTGCCACGTGGAAATCTCGACGCGTATGAGGATTTTGTGGTGTCGTGTAGATAAGTAGAAAAATAGAACATTTTTCTATTTATTTAAACCACTAGAACTTCAAAAATTCATATCTTTGTGTAGAAAAAACAAAAAAATAAAATAAAATTACCTTCTTACTCAGTGAACATAAGAGAACAATGTGGAAATATTTTCATGTCCATTTGATGCATATTTTATTATTAATTAATTAAATGGTGTTTTCATTATTTTGATTCTCCATTTGCATAGAGATTCACCATGGCATGGGACCTTGGGGCTTTTGATGTCTCTATTGTTAGGCATCTCCCCTAATTTTTCAAGGTTAGGAGGCATCTCTAATTAGAGATATCTAATTTTCAAGTTAATGGTCTCTATTTTCGTATAAAAATTATAATAATTAAACCTATCAGAAAAATATTAAATTTATTTTGGTAGGTTTACTGTGGTCAGAGGATCCTAGGAAAAATATAAACTTAATTTAACTCATTAAAAATAACCCTAATTGTCACAAACCCTAAAAATGAAGAGAAAATCAATTTGGAGTATTTATAAATGTAAATGGCATAAAGATTATTCCACACTATAATTTAATGTTAGCGTAGCTTCCCATAAAAATTTGAAGTCAATTGGAGTTAATTTGACAACTAAAATGAATTTTTAAGATAAAATGACATTTTTGATATTAAAATAATTATAATAATTAAAATACAATTTAAAAAAAATCACCAAATTGATTTTGGGAGCTCCTTATGATCAGAGGAACTTAAAAAAAATAAATTGGATTTAAAATAAATACTTCATTTTGGGCATTTAAATAATTAAAAATAATTTAAAAAAATCATAAAAATTGCAAATTTTAA
The DNA here is from genome assembly GCA_002079205.1 of Phalaenopsis hybrid cultivar. NCBI lineage: Eukaryota > Viridiplantae > Streptophyta > Magnoliopsida > Asparagales > Orchidaceae > Phalaenopsis > Phalaenopsis hybrid cultivar. Next base: position 2,267 of record JXCR01137042.1, read on the forward strand.
AAACATACTAAAATATCACATTTGGCTTCCTGATCACTTGGAACTAACCAAAATAATTTTCCTAATTTTTTAAGTCAAGATATTAATTTTAAATGCTTAAAAATGAATTTTCTCTAATTCTTCACTAAAATAATTCCAATAATTAATATATAAATCACAAAAAGTATGAAATTTATTTCTCTGGGTTCCTTGGACTTAGAGAGATTTAATAAAAAATATAAAACTAAATTTTCCATTTAAATATTATTTTATATTTAATTAATACCCAAACCACAAATAATTTTAATAATTAAATTTAATCTCTAAAAGTCATGAAAATTGGTCCAACTGGTCCCCTGATCTAGGTGAATATGTTGAGATTTTCATACCTATTTTATACTGTTTTTGAGGATATTACACTTTAAGTAAATGTATTTTTGAAGTTTTGTTGCAGGAATGATAAATTAGGGTCATTGAAGCAAAAAGATGAAAAAATGAGCGAATTTGGAGCGAAAAGGATCAAAATGTGAAGAATTAAACTAGGGCACCGACGACGAGTCCAACGACGTAGACGGCGAGCCCAACGGCGCTGACAGCAAGATTTTCCCGAGACTCCATAATTAATTCACTTAGAAGGCCCACCGACGGCGCCCTCGAGGCTGCCGACGGCGAGATTGGCGGTTATGTCCAACCAGACTTTGGATGAGGACGAATTTTGGAGGGGTGCTTAGGAAACTCTTGGGAAAGCTCATCCACAACTTTAAAAGAAGATTTTGGCCGAAAATTAGAGAGGTCCTGGATGTTAGAAAGGTCCTGGAGATTAGAAAGGTTTCATTAGTGTGTAGAGAGTTTACTAGAGTATCGAAATTATGAGGAATTCTTTGAGAGATTATAAGAGTGGAAGGAAAGTGAGAGATTTCGTTCTCCTTTCCACTTCAAAGAGGAATTCTGTGTGATGTAAATAAAGGAAGAGATTCAGAGGAACTTCGAGGAGTTTTCTTGGGGAGAAATTAAAGATAAATTTATTTTTTGTTGTAGTTTGTATGACTTTGATTTTATATATGAATTCCGAGTTTTTTTTTTGTATTTTCCCCATGAGATCTGAGTAATTTTCTCTGTCTTTCTCCTTGTCTTGAGATTTGTAAAATGGTGATTTGAATTGGTGAAGCCATGAAAATATTTAAGAAATTGTGATGATCTTTTCACTTCGATCTTAATTTACTTTCAATCTGGCCAATTGATTTGTTAAAATATATTGAGTTTTACAACTAAAGTGAAGTTTACATTGAAGATTCAGGGAGGTCAAAGTCCTTGGAAGTTGGGTGCACATAAATAGGAAAATAAAATTATCGGGCGTAGAATTGGATATTTTAGAGTGACAGACTAAAACCCCTAATTCGGTCCTATCGTTTGGGTGCTGAAGTGTAGATGTTAGCTCTCAGGAGAGGGGAACGTGGGAGCTCCGAAGTGAGAGCTGGTATCCTCCCAGCCTAGCCGCAGATTTAGTAAACAAGCTTAAGATTAGTCAATGTTCTTTATGCCTGGACCAAAGGGTAAAGAATATGTATGCTCCTGTTTGACACAATACAAATTGAAATGATTCACTTTATCCATTCACTATAATTTCTTGACAAGGAGAATGATGCTTTATTATATATTGAATATCACATTAAAAACCTCATTAGTATAATTAGTTATTTAAGAGTTATTAAAAATTACATATTTATTTCAATTGCCTATTAGTGACAGATAAGCAAATTGAATTCCATTGTTGCGATTAAAGTATTATTTTTTCTAAAATCTTAGTTCGTAGTTCTAATATTACTCCCTATGGGATCGATATCTAGGACTCCATTAGAGCCCGATATTACTTGAGCGATACGTATACTTGCGTCTATAAGTGTGACTTTACAATTATTATATTTATAAGTAAAAGATTTATATCATGACTTTGCTTTAGGAAAGGAGAAGTGGAATTCAAAACCATTAGAGACCTATTCAGATATAGTAATCCTTGCCTGAAAAAGAGAAAGAAAAGAAAAGAAAAAGAGAAAGAGAAAGAGAAAGGAAAAGAAGAAAAAGAAAAAAGTAAGGGAGGAGAAGCTTGAGGATTAGTGTCTAATCAAAAATTAGTTCCACTTTTGATCTTTTTGAAGTATAAGACTTAAGAAACTCTTAAGCTTAAAGATATAATATAGTAAGTAAAATTATTCTTAATAAAAATTTTTAAGTGGANTTTTATTACGTCTATATTTATCGAATCTATAATTGTTATTAAGTTTTGTTACAGTTGCTGAGGAATTAAATCTTTTAGCACTAATATTAAATACTTATATTTTTAAGCATATATAAAGTCACGGTCAAGTTTGTGGCGCCGTTGCCGGGGAGTAAGTAAACAAAAATCACCATTAAAGTAACAGACAAATTAAGATTATTAAAAAAATTTTACTTGAATTGCAACTTATTTTCATATTTAGTTAATTGTTTTACTGTGTACTGATTTTAAATTGTATGCGTATATTTGGACCTGAAAATCTTATACCCTATGATTCGGAATTAGAATGCACTGTTAGAAAGATTAGAAGATTGAGAAGAGAACCTAGAAATTCTGATACAATGGAAAACAATATGAACAATCAAGGAATAGAGAATGAACACCAACCTGGACCCCTACGAGATTATGCAAATCCTACAGTAGATGAAATTCACTTATCTATCCAAAATCCTGATGTAGCATCTAATTCATTTGAGCTTAAAACTGCTTTTATCCAAATGGTACAAAACAATCAATTTGGAGGTACACAATTTGAAGATCCTAACTTATACCTCGCTAGTTTTTTAGAACTCTGTGCTACTTTTAAATATGACAGAGTTTCAAACGATGCTGTTAGACTTAGACTTTTCCTTTTCACTGAGGGATAAGGCTAAGATGTGGTTAAATTTGTTAGCACCAGGATCTATTAGAACTTGGGGAGAACTTTCACAGAAATTTCTATCCAAATATTTCCCTCCATCAAAAACTACTAAACTTAGAAATGACATAACATCATTTTGTCAAATTGATTGAGAGTCAATATACAAAGCTTGGGAGAGATTTAAATATCTTCTTAGGAGCTGCCCTAATCATTCGTTACCAGATTGGTTGATAATTCAAACTTTTTATAATGGATTAGTGGGACCCTCATCATTCGTTACCAGACTGGTTAATAATTCAAACCTTTTATAATGGATTAGTGGGATATGTTCTCATCATTCATTACTAGATTGGTTGATAATTCAAACTTTTTATAATGGATTAGTGGGATCTCCCATCATTCGTTACCATACTGGTTAATAATTCAAACCTTTTATAATGGATTAGTGGGATCTCTTTGATGATAGATGCTGCGGCTGATGGTTCTTTAATATCAAAACCTTTTGATGAGGCTTATTCATTAATAGAAGAGAAATTATAGATGTTGCGGCTGGTGGTTCGTTAGTCAAAACCTTTTGATGAGGCTTATTCATTAATAGAAGAGATGGCTACCAAAAATTTTCAATGGCCCTCTGAAAGGGTAAATCCTAAAAGAATAGATAGTATCCATGATTTTGATGCAATATCTATGTTAGCTTTGCAGATTGCTGCAATATCAAATAAATTAGATCANAAAAGGCTTCAAATTGACCCATCATTTACTCCTGCAGCTTCTGGACTTGCTATTGAATTTCTCGATATACTGACTCTCTTGTAAGCTCCATGGATGTTGCATCTCTTTGTTGCGATTCTCTTTTGTAGTGTGACTCGCTTCTTCTTTGTGACATGTCCNAGTCGTTCAATTCATGACAGCGGTCGTGGTCATTTCTGTAAAAGTGTGAACTTTAGAGAGAGAGTGAGGGTGGGGACCGGAACCTGCAGCTTGGCTTTGTCTTTTACTCCGTCTTTTTCTCCTTCTCTCTCTCTTCTTTATTGCTCCTGCCGACGACTCCTCTGCTGCTGACCCACTCCATTTACTCCACCTTCCCTCACTTCCCTCAATTTCTCATTTTTTTAACTGTTGGAGATTGGTTGGGCTTTTACTCCCCTGTCCTGTTTCTCTCTGTTCAGTGTAATCATTTAGGTCATCATAACCTCTACACCGCCTCTTTATCTCCGCCCCAACCTGGGCCTGAGAGAATCATGGTGTCATGGGCGAGATAGAATGAAAAAACTAAGGTGGGCGTTTTTGCTGCCGTTGCAAATCAGTAAAAATGGAAGCTTTCTTTTTGAGGGGAATGTTGTCTGGCTCGAGGCCTTCGGTGGAATCTCACTTTCTCTCTCTTCTTTTTCCATGATGGAGTTCTAAGAGAGCTTTGGATGTGAAGTCTCGGACCAGGCTTCATTCCCCCCAATCACTGCTTCCCTCTCCACGCCATAAACTCTCTTGAGGTCTGTATTTCTCCTCAGATCTTCGATTTTTTTCCTTTTTTTTGATCGAGAAGAAAATTTTCTTATGAATGGGAGGGAGAGAGAAANTGGATGTGAAGTCTCGGACCAGGCTTCATTCCCCCCAATCACTGCTTCCCTCTCCACGCCATAAACTCTCATGAGGTCTGTATTTCTCCTCCTTCAGATCTTCGATTTTTTTCCTTTTTTTTGATCGAGAAGAAAATTTTCTTATGAATGGGAGGGAGAGAGAAAAAAGAGTGCAGATTGATGTAATCATATCATGGTTTGACTATGGGTGGCTTAGACTTTTTATATCTGTTTTTTCTTTTGCTTTTTTGACATTTTTGTTTTATTTCTTTGCCTCCCTGTCGGCAGGGATAAAGGTTTTCATTATTGTGTTGTAAAAGTTTCACTGATTGCGTCTCTTTTTGACCTTTTGGACATGATTTCCATCTTTATTACTTGTTTCATTTATATTTCTCGCTTGCTTCTTTCTCTCTTCTCTTTCTTCTTCCATTTTAAAGTTTTTTTTTTCTTACAGTTTATTTGTTTGCCATTTACTAACGTCTTTAAAGTTGGCTACAGGTCAGACCAAGCTTGTTCATGTTTTGCAAACATTGATCTGTAGGTTTTTTCCTTACTCAGCCAGTTCTCTTTTTCTTAACATTTGTTTTTCATGAATACTGAGAGTGGAAAATGGATGAAAGGTAATAGAGGAGGACTGGATAGATTTTTGATTNATAACAGTTGTTTTTCATGAATACTGAGAGTGGAAAATGGATGAAAGGTAATAGAGGAGGACTGGATAGATTTTTGATTTGTCTCCTATGTCATCTTAAGATATGAATTTGATTAGATCCATCCATAGATATCATAAAGGTAGCATCTTTATGCAATCATCAGAATGCCTACAGATCAAAAAATGATTAAAGTTCTTTGAATTTTTTTTTTAAATTTAAAGCAATTTTCTTCCTTTTTTGTTCTTTCTAGCTTCTGCTTCTTTTTGGAAATGAATACACATCAAAAAAACAATTTTTGCATATGGCAATAGTTGGAATAGCTCTTATTGTCTTCCTTAGTTCTCTTCGCTCTTAATTTCCTGAAGATTTTCCAACTCTTACAAAATAAGAAATGTAAGAATTTAATTCTTTAGTTTTTGANATTTTTTTTTTAATTTATAGCAATTTTCTTCCTTTTTTGTTCTTTCTAGCTTCTGCTTCTATTTGGAAATGAATACACATAAAAAAAACAGTTTTTGCATATGGCAATAGTTGGAATAGCTCTTATTGTCTTCCTTAGTTCTCTTCCCTCTTAATTTCCTGAAGATTTTCCAACTCTTACAAAATAAGAAATGTAAGAATTTAATTCTTTAGTTTTTGATGAAAAGAAATTCACAGGTCTTGATATCAGCGCTTGCTTTAACTAAAGTTTGAAAATTTTAGCCATCTGGAGTACTGAATTCCTTAACTTATGAAGATCATCATCCTTCCATGAAAAAAAAAAGTAAAAAATATTAAGTGCACATCTCTAGAAGATGCTCTCCCCTGACTTTGTTTTTATCTTGGGTACCAGTTCTATTTTTTTATGCAGGGACAGCAATAACAAATCAACCAAGAGGNAATATTAAGTCCACATCTCTAGAAGATGCTCTCCCCGGACTTTGTTTTTATCTTGGGTACCAGTTCTATTTTTTTATGCAGGGACAGCAATAACAAATCAACCAAGAGGTATTCACGGGAGAAAATGGCTACTCGTACCTCACAATTATTATGTGTCATGCTCAAGTTACTATGTATTTTATTATATGTTGGCAGACCTTTTTTTTTTAATTTTTAATCTATTGTTTTTTGTGATTCTTAATCACCAAAACATAATTCATTCAAACGAGCCTCTCACTCGATTAATTACGTGTTGACCGATCCATGGCCTCTTCTGCAATCCCCGTACGTTGATNTCCTTTTTTTTATTTTTAATCTATTATTTTTTGTGATTCTTAATCACCAAAACATAATTCATTCAAACGAGCCCCTCACTCGATTAATTACGTGTTGACCGATCCATGGCCTCTTCTGCAATCCCCGTACGTTGATTTGAACCAGTATCTTTCAGCACAGCCATTTTTATGACGATGGAAGTAAATGATATATTTCGGCCTCAACGTTTTCCAAGGGAAGATGCTCCCAAGGAAGCTCATTTACTTCTCCATAACAAATGAACTCTATCGCTCTTTATGACCCGGGATACTTTTTTTTAGTTATCTCCTTTATTTGAACTTTCGCTCTCTCTTTATATAATCATATAAGTATATAAAGGAGAAAACTCTTATTAGTAAACTACAATTAATCTTCCCACGCTACGTTAGGACTCCGAATGTAGAGGAGCGTTCGGATTCCAATAATAGTCATGTTATAGTAATATTCCGCTATTTCATCAGTGTTATTTATAAAAAATGAAGTGTTATTCAAGTATGACGTGATGTTAGTCAATTACTCTACGGTGTTATTCAAATATTCTCCCGCCTTACTTGATTTAAGGCTAAGTCATTCGGCATATTCTCCGTGTTATTTTAATTTACACTATACAAATCAAGTAACGTGAGTGAATATTTAAATAACACTTTATTTTTCATAAATACTGCAGATGAAATGTTTCTATAAGATAACAATTATTATAATTCAAAAGTAACTACCTTTGAAATTCTGAGGTATTATTTATTCTAATCCTCCTATACTACTCTTCCTCTCACAACGTCTGAAAGACTGGAGAAACGTTGCAGTGATTCGGAAACACGTGTGATGATGGGTTTTGCTTGCTTGAATAGGCATAATTGTCGCCCTGAGCATCTCAGCGAGAGAGGGAGAGGGAGATGGAGATGGAGAGAGAGAGGGGACTGTACGGATGTTAGAAGAAGGGGTTTCTACTGTTTGGATTCGCCTTTATCATGCATTTTTTTTTATGTTTTACGCTTCTGTCTTCTCTTTTCTTACGCATATTACTTTGTCATGGGGAAGATTTAGAGGAGGAATGATTTTATTAGTAGAGAAGATGATTGAGCTAATTATGAAGAAAATGTTGGCTTCAACTCTGCCACGAATGCGCGCTTGGAAATGGAAAACTCATCGTCAGCTGTTACGCGTCGGAATCCGTTTCCACATTTATCGCCGACAAGTCATTAAATGCTGAGAAAAAGACTGTTCCTCACATTCGTAAGTTTGGCATTTGAGTTTCCTTGCCAATGAAGGCACATTACTCTCTTAGGCTGTGTGTACTTACAGTAATTATATAACTGTTAACTATTGTTTTACTGGAATTTGAAGTGCAGATATGTAAATGAAATTCAATTCATGGTGCTCAAACTAACATCGAAGATCATTGCCAGTTAAGTTAGAGCTCACAGAAATGTTGAATATAGTCTAAATGTAATGTGCATGGATAGATTACTAGTAGTGTTCATATTTCAATTTTGTATATTAGAGTTGCAAGAAGAAACTGAATATACATGGATCATATCTGCACTAATGACATCTGACAATAGCATGTTGTGTTTTCAAAGATGATGTTAATATAATATGGTAAGTTTGAATTTGTGTGAGATGTTAATCTCTTATGGTGATGAGAATGGTTTTTTGATTTTGATTGTTATGAGCTTGTGATGAGTGTCAAATGACCAAACTCGGGTTATGATGGATGATCAATTATTTGGCAAATCTTTTAATGTTATTATTACTTTTTTTTTTTTTTGAATTTTTTATAGGAGGGGATATTTGTTGAATATTACTTGTTGAGTACTAACTCTTAATTATGTATTGACCTTAAATATTAATGTTTATAGATTTTACACATTGATGTAATTTGGTGCTTCAATAAATATTGCTTTAGCTATATTCCTAAGGTGTAAATCACCCAAAAGAAAGGAAAGGGAGCGAATTTGGTAGGCTTGGCCGAAGCCAAACAAGCCAAATGGGCTTAAGAAAGGGACTCACCATCCAACCTTGGTGTGGGCATGACAGCTAAGTCCTAAGTAGGCTCGCCGAACAGGTCTTTTGTGAAATTCAACATTACAAGAATTTAGATTTATTTTGACGATCACAATTCATCAGTTATGATAAGAAAAACAATTGCTTTTTAATGTTTTAGAATAGTTTAGCGACAGCTTTAGGCTTATAGGTAAAACACTTATCGGTAATTTCAAAAATCGATTGATATTCCGACGGTATAAATGTTATTGATTGTTATTCGATGATTTAATGACGTAGCTTTTTTCAAGAAAAATTGAATTGTCAGGAATCATTGGTTCGTATCACTGACGGTTCGTCCGTCGGTAGAAACGACAGTATATACGTTAGAAACATGTCAGACGCGTCGATTTTTTGAAGCAGGCAAAACCGTCGGTTATAGTCATTTATGCGTTGTTTTTTATAATTGACAGGTTAACTGTCGGAAAAGTATCACACATGTCAATTTTTTGACGTAGGTACAAAACCTTAGTTAAGTGTCATTTATGCATCATTTATTATAAACGTCGAGTTAAAAGCGTCGCGCCTGTTATTTTTGTGTGAGGCACCTGAAGCGTCGGTTACGTGTCGGTAAAAATTTTCATCGATTAGCCGTTAGTTTTGCCTACAGATAACTTTGAAACCGTCGCAAAACTAATAAAAAGCCGTCTGAAACTTGTAGCATGAGAGCAAAAATAAATAAATTCTTTCTTTAATATTTACAATACCACACGTAATATCACAACATTTAATATACAATTCCAAGCATTTATCGAAATAACATAGCTGTCAAATTATAATTTATCCAATCAAATAATGAAATAAAAAAAAATGCATTTACTTTAAATTATGCACATCATCATTCACAGAAAAAATGCATATTACCACACCTAATATCATAATATTTAATGTACAATTTCAAATATTTAATGAAATAATATAGTTGTCAAACAATAATTTATCGAATCAAATAATGAAATAAAAAATGTATTTACTTTAAATTATGTACATCACCATTCACAAAAAAAATATTTGTCCAAATGTACATACACATTAAAAAAATGCTCCTTCCAATCATCCTCCTATATCTCATCAATCTCATCCTCATCATCCTTCGCCACTTCCTCCTCCAATTCTGCCGCTACCTTACCACGCTCTCTCATCTATTGCTGGAAGGAAACCAACTTATTCTTCAACTTGGCCTCCATGTTGGCCTTCAACATTGACCTCATTTGAGAGAAGCAAACCTCCATCTCAGCAGAGAATGTCGCAATACACTTAGAGATCTCATCCAGTGCGATAGAGGTACAAGTTGTAGATGTACTAGTGTGGGCCGGGCAGGGGGGGGGTGAGCATTGTAGGCAAGTCCGTGAGATCCGAGCCCGTAGACTCGACATTTCTTCTTCCATCCAACAGCCTTCCTCCACATGTCGTATCTCGAGGATCACGCTAGCAGATCGTAATACCTCCAAATGTCTGGGGTCAGCTCTCCTTCAACTGTTGTAATCTCTCCTGCAAATGAAAGCAGTTACATTCAGTTAGAGCTAACATGTATTAACATCAAACTAGTTTAGCTCATCAATTACCTGAGTCGCATGAAATCTGTCATTGATCCAGAACTGTTTTGATCGCCTCCTGTGGGTGTGCTCATTTACATCGGCGACGGAGGGCTTTCGTCCAATATCCACAATTTGTTCATAAAATGAAATAGTTGGAATACATCTTCCTACCATAAAAAACCTTATAGAATAATAAAATCTCACAAGTCTCTACTTGTATTATGTATGTAGAAGCATCCCACTAGTGTGCTTAGAGGGCCTCATGCCTCCACAGTCCTATCTTCTGCTATGCTTTGCATGTTTCCTCTTGTTCTGGTAGTCCGGAGAATCCCATGCCCTAAGCAGCGTGACAGAAGCATCCTCTCTGAGCCATAGAAAACACTGTCTCTATTTTCTTATATCACCAAACATGTCCCATATGCGATTATTACCCTTCCGCTTAAAGTTGCATCAGATGTGCTCTGCGTGCTCAGGGCGGTAAAAAAATTATTTCTGCAAATATTATAGGGATAATCTTTGATTGAGAAATGAAGAAAACTTAAGTTATTTGTGAACGTAACTACCCGAAACTCCTAAAATCAAATATCTTGAATGGCCATTGAGATCTCCATCCACGATAAGTACGTTGAGTCATACTTCTTCTAAATGATATCCCAAATGACATGAATAGTCTGGGTCGGGGGGTAAAACCTTAAACCAACAATTTGTTAGTTTTATATTAAATTGAAAAAATTGAATGTTCATTATCAATATCTTAAAAAAAACTTACGTGCTGCTGACAGACTCGATGCGCTAATAGAGGAAGCATGGGCCTCTGATGCACTCAAACCCATTACTATCTGAGTGGAGGTAAAGGTGGGGACAGAGCAGAGGGTGAGGGTGGGCGTAACTGTGGGAAATAACAACCACCCAATTGTACCGATCAATGAGATTAATTTCCTTATATTCACCACTAACAACTTCTATATTGAGCTCTTCATCGATTGGATCAAGTGGAAAATAGAAACCTATTATTTCAATTTCTTGAAGGGTTGACTCAATGTTATTCTGAATATTAATAATGGTTATTGATTTACTCAAAATGACAACTGCCTAATCAACTATAATTGTTGCTCTATGTGGATATCAAAGATAGTAAATCTGACTTGCCTATTAGGCTAGAATGAAAAAAATCAAATTTAGGATATCTTCTATTCACTTTCACTTATGTGATATTATATAGTTAGTTTACCCTTGTTCCACGATTAGGAAAAAGATTGAATAAAGTATTGTTCAATTGAAATACACTTTCTCCAATAGTGTCTGGATAAGATAGTTCAACAACTTCTTTCAGAATCCTATGATTGTCTATCTCGTCGTGCAAGTTGTCTTTTGCTTTAACACAAACACCAAAATTAAAAGTCTTTTTTTTTTTCCTTTAGTTCAAGTTATTGTATGAAACCTGTACCCATTAACATCATGAATTTGCCAGATTTTAATGATACACATAGGTCCCCAAGTAAGGTTTTTCAACCCCTGTTCTCTCACTTCATTTATCCAATCATAAATCTATTAATATATAAATAATTAATCATGCATTAAAAAACCTCGTGTCACATGAGGAATAAATATGTCAATTTTAACTCACATGTGCTATAAACCATTGGGAGAAGTCATTCTTAATCTCCCTCCTCGTTTCATCATGTTCAACTAAATTTAATGAATCTATGAATTAGTTGTTCACCCATTGAAGTATCATTCCAACACATTAACCTTTTCATGAATATATTCATTTCACACTTTATCTCTAAGTGTAAGGCCACTCATCCACCTAAACATTCTAATAACTTAATTTTATTCTTCTCTTTTATTGACCAACATTCTGTTTCATAGAGTATTGCAGATCTCAATACAATCTGATAAAATTTTCCTTTCAATCTGTTGACCTCATTTTTGGTTGAAGTCTAGTTTTTCCTCTTTAGCAGCCTAGGGTCTAGCCATAGAAATTTCTTGTTGACTATTCCTAGAGGACTAGAAAAGGAACCCTCACCATTAAAAATTTCAAACTCTTCTTTACTCAACTTGAAGTTCTACATGTTGGTCCTAACCTCTAGCACTTAACAGGTGGGGTCAATATGGAGGAGCTCAAAGGGAGTCCCCCATAGGATGGTTAGACCTTAGGACTAACCCTGGGTGATCTGATTTTGGTGGGGCTAACTTGCACACATTAGACCTTTTTCACATACTTAAACCTTATGACCCCTTAGGTTGGTCTCGTGACGTCTGTTGGAAAGCTCATATGAATGACCCTAGACCCCTAGTCTTTGGCTAAGACGGTTATAACCAATATATTGAGCATCCAAAATGAGTCCTCATGTTGCTCCTATTGGTTTGGCATGACTTTATGGCTTGTTGGCCCATTTCAGCCCAAAATTGCCAAAATTACCAAGACACCCCTACAACACTAATTTTTTCCAAAATTACCTAAAATACCCAAATCTTTCCAAAAAATCATCTCAAACCCCTCACCACTACCTAAATTGAACAAAATTCATCTAAAGTACCAAATTTCTGAAATATCCCCAAAAAATTGCCAAAATTACCAAAATGCCCTTCATGACCTAAAAATTCAAAAAATTCCAAAATCATCCTAAATATTCCCAATTTCAATTTTTTTATCATCAGTTTGATCCAATTTGACTAAAAGCCTCAATTTGCCCTTAAAGGCCCAAATGTCCCAAATTAGCCCCAATCTTAGCCCAATTGACCCCAATCTTGTCCAATTTCAATTCTAAATCTAAATTCAGCATCCCCAATCCTAATTTAAATAAAATCAAGACCAATTTGATCTAATTGAAAGGCTAATTTCATTCAATCAAAAAGACCCAATTTCGACTATATGCCCAAATCCACTAATTTGGCTTATCAATTCAACTCAAAATCACTTTAAATTTTGCAAATCATTCATGACATTCTTATACACCAAACTCAATATTCAATTAGCCCAAATTTTAGCCCGAACTTAATTTCCATTTTAAAAGTCCAAGCCCACCACATTTAATTTCAAAAGCTTAAATCTAAAGCCCACATGACAATTCTTTCTCTTCATAATTCATTTGATTAAATTCATTCCTAAATTCATAAATTCAAAATCAAATCATTCTAAATCAAGCATCAAGCCAAACTTCACCAAAAATACCAAATAAATTCAAAAGCCCTTCTCATGAAAATTAGCCAAGCCAAATGGGAGTCATGAAGCTACTCCCAAGCCATAAGCAAGCCATGAGAGCCATGCCACATCATTAAACTATTAATGGAAAGAGGCCAAACCACTTTCAAGTCTCCTTAAAAAGGTTTTTAACTCTTTTAATGAATTCTCTTAACCTCATACTTAACCAAATCACTTGGATGAGGACTTCTCCACACCAATATAGCTGACCCATCTGATCCTCTTCAGCTCAAGACTAACTTTGGCGGTTGAACCCAACCCAAACCATGAATTGACCTAATTTGACCCAAAATGGCCCTTTCCCCATAATATTTCAATCCCATTCCTTTACACATGGCCAACCCCAATTGACTTCACCAGAACCAAGCCCTGACCTTCCTGAACTGGATGGTGAGCTGAGCCTGGCCGGTCGACCACCTAGGCTGTCAGAAAACCCAAATCCAAAAGCTCCACCTATGCTAAAACTCAAAATTAAACTCATCCAAGCTGTCTCATCCCAATTGGATCTTTTCACCTTGTTGGAATCCACATAAGCAACTTAGGGCACCCACTAATTGCCCCTGGTGGCCTCTCCTTCGCCCTCTATTTAAACCCACCCTCCATGGCCAAAGAGAGAGCTTGAAATTCCTTGGGGAGACTACCAAATTGCTTCCAGAGATTCCTTAAGACCTCTTGAGTTCAACCCAACCATCCCTAGCCACTCAAATCCACTGTTCGAGCTCAATTTTGGAGCTCAATCCCAAGGTCAAAATATGACACCTCAAAATACTCCACCAAATTCAAATAAATTGCATCCACACCATCCTCACAATGAGAGAGGAAGATCCCCCATAGAAGCCCCATCACCAGATCACTCTAGGGTGGACTTTGACCAACACCCAAAATCGGTCTTGGTCGAACTTGGGTCTAGGCGATTCACCATGACCAGAGGCTTCATCCTCGAGCACTTGGGACCCCTATGAAGCTTCCTCAAGTATCTAATCAAAGCTTCACCTCTTGGACCAATGTATTAGAACTTAACCTTAAACCAAACTTCATTTGATTCTCCATGAGCATAGAGTTGATTTAGGGTGCTATTAACCGAATGGATGTGTGTGTCTCATCAAGAAGAGTTGATAGGAGCAAACCTCACTTGATTTGGTTGAGAATCGAGCGAGATATTAGGGTTTGAAGGTGGACGGTTCTCGGGCTAGAGGCTTTGGGGACAATGACCCACAGCCGTTGGATCGCGCGTCTATTAAACGGAGGGCTCTGATTGCACCGGACGGATGGAGGGTTCGAAAAAGTGGGCTGACGTGGCAGACACGTGGATGATGGCGTCGAATGGGAGCGTGCCACGTGGAAATCTCGACGCGTATGAGGATTTTGTGGTGTCGTGTAGATAAGTAGAAAAATAGAACATTTTTCTATTTATTTAAACCACTAGAACTTCAAAAATTCATATCTTTGTGTAGAAAAAACAAAAAAATAAAATAAAATTACCTTCTTACTCAGTGAACATAAGAGAACAATGTGGAAATATTTTCATGTCCATTTGATGCATATTTTATTATTAATTAATTAAATGGTGTTTTCATTATTTTGATTCTCCATTTGCATAGAGATTCACCATGGCATGGGACCTTGGGGCTTTTGATGTCTCTATTGTTAGGCATCTCCCCTAATTTTTCAAGGTTAGGAGGCATCTCTAATTAGAGATATCTAATTTTCAAGTTAATGGTCTCTATTTTCGTATAAAAATTATAATAATTAAACCTATCAGAAAAATATTAAATTTATTTTGGTAGGTTTACTGTGGTCAGAGGATCCTAGGAAAAATATAAACTTAATTTAACTCATTAAAAATAACCCTAATTGTCACAAACCCTAAAAATGAAGAGAAAATCAATTTGGAGTATTTATAAATGTAAATGGCATAAAGATTATTCCACACTATAATTTAATGTTAGCGTAGCTTCCCATAAAAATTTGAAGTCAATTGGAGTTAATTTGACAACTAAAATGAATTTTTAAGATAAAATGACATTTTTGATATTAAAATAATTATAATAATTAAAATACAATTTAAAAAAAATCACCAAATTGATTTTGGGAGCTCCTTATGATCAGAGGAACTTAAAAAAAATAAATTGGATTTAAAATAAATACTTCATTTTGGGCATTTAAATAATTAAAAATAATTTAAAAAAATCATAAAAATTGCAAATTTTAAAAACATACTAAAATATCACATTTGGCTTCCTGATCACTTGGAACTAACCAAAATAATTTTCCTAATTTTTTAAGTCAAGATATTAATTTTAAATGCTTAAAAATGAATTTTCTCTAATTCTTCACTAAAATAATTCCAATAATTAATATATAAATCACAAAAAGTATGAAATTTATTTCTCTGGGTTCCTTGGACTTAGAGAGATTTAATAAAAAATATAAAACTAAATTTTCCATTTAAATATTATTTTATATTTAATTAATACCCAAACCACAAATAATTTTAATAATTAAATTTAATCTCTAAAAGTCATGAAAATTGGTCCAACTGGTCCCCTGATCTAGGTGAATATGTTGAGATTTTCATACCTATTTTATACTGTTTTTGAGGATATTACACTTTAAGTAAATGTATTTTTGAAGTTTTGTTGCAGGAATGATAAATTAGGGTCATTGAAGCAAAAAGATGAAAAAATGAGCGAATTTGGAGCGAAAAGGATCAAAATGTGAAGAATTAAACTAGGGCACCGACGACGAGTCCAACGACGTAGACGGCGAGCCCAACGGCGCTGACAGCAAGATTTTCCCGAGACTCCATAATTAATTCACTTAGAAGGCCCACCGACGGCGCCCTCGAGGCTGCCGACGGCGAGATCGGCGGTTATGTCCAACCAGACTTTGGATGAGGACGAATTTTGGAGGGGTGCTTAGGAAACTCTTGGGAAAGCTCATCCACAACTTTAAAAGAAGATTTTGGCCGAAAATTAGAGAGGTCTTGGATGTTAGAAAGGTTCTGGAGATTAGAAAGGTTTCATTAGTGTGTAGAGAGTTTACTAGAGTATCGAAATTATGAGGAATTCTTTGAGAGATTATAAGAGTGGAAGGAAAGTGAGAGATTTCGTTCTCCTTTCCACTTCAAAGAGGAATTCTGTGTGATGTAAATAAAGGAAGAGATTCAGAGGAACTTCGAGGAGTTTTCTTGGGGAGAAATTAAAGATAAATTTATTTTTTGTTGTAGTTTGTATGACTTTGATTTTATATATGAATTCCGAGTTTTTTTTTTGTATTTTCCCCATGAGATCTGAGTAATTTTCTCTGTCTTTCTCCTTGTCTTGAGATTTGTAAAATGGTGATTTGAATTGGTGAAGCCATGAAAATATTTAAGAAATTGTGATGATCTTTTCACCATCTTAATTTACTTTCAATCTGGCCAATTGATTTGTTAAAATATGTTGAGTTTTACAACTATTCTTAATTTACTTTCAATCTAGCCAATTGATTTGTTAAAATATGTTGAGTTTTACAACTAAAGAGAATATTTACATTGAAGATTCAGGGAGGTCAAAGTCCTTGGAAGTTGGGTGCACATAAATAGGAAAATAAAATTATCGGGCGTAGAATTGGATATTTTAGAGTGACAGACTAAAACCCCTAATTCGGTCCTATCGTTTGGGTGCTGAAGTGTAGATGTTAGCTCTCAGGAGAGGGGAACGTGGGAGCTCCGAAGTGAGAGCTGGTATCCTCCCAGCCTAGCCGCAGATTTAGTAAACAAGCTTAAGATTAGTCAATGTTCTTTATGCCTGGACCAAAGGGTAAAGAATATGTATGCTCCTGTTTGACACAATACAAATTGAAATGATTCACTTTATCCATTCACTATAATTTCTTGACAA
>JXCR01137046.1:30312-41841 GCA_002079205.1 Phalaenopsis hybrid cultivar
TCATCCTTCGGGATAGATACAGGATTTGAGGTAAAACGCTCTTTCATCAAAACTATGAAAATTATGGGGTCAGTTTGACTTCATCTTTCTCAAAATTAAAATTTTTTTTAAATGTCCTTCCGAAGCGGGCAACGGGATTTCAATTCCGATGACCGACAGCTTCTTACGAGTAAACCCCACACCAAAAATAGTGCCGACAAAGTGCAATATCACCAAAAATGAGCATAAAATATGGGTCTAAAAATGCATATATTTTTGGTGTATCAAAATCCCCCAAACTTACATGGGTAACTCCTCTACTTTATAGAAATATGAGTTATGATAAAGAATTTAACTTCAAGATTTCCATATCTTAGTCCACTAAATACAATAACATAACTTAAGAAAAATTCAAAATAACTTCAGTTAATACTAAAGGTATAAGAATATTTAGCAATCAAGTCTAAGATTTTCTGATTCTCTACACTTTTCAAGAAAAAATTCAAATTGTCATATTAAAGTCACTTAAAGTATTCATACAAAAAAGAACTTCATAAAACTTTACTAGTAAATAAACTAATATCCAAATAAAAGTTTAGAAAATATAGCAAGCCTTCTTTTTTAAATTGATTCAAGTGAAGCTGATTTTTAATTAGACATCTCCTCAAGCTTCTTCCCACATCTTTTCTTTTGCATCATTTTCTTTTCTTTTCTTTTCTTTTCTTTTTTTTTCTTTTCTTTTCTTTTTATGTGAGGATTATTATATCTGGATAGTCTTTAATGATTTTGAACTTCATTATCCTCTTCTTAAATTCAAAAACTTGTCTCATTTCTTCACTTAACAAATTCATATTAGCTTAAAGATTTCATAAAGTTTAATTTTATTCTTCTTACATGAATCTTTAAGATTTTTAATATTTCAAAAAGACAATTTTCGTTACTTAAAATAGAAAAACATAGTCTTTTTCTCTTATACCAAATATCTTAATCTCTAAAATTAACCTTTATTATTGAAAATTTTTACTTAAGTTTACTATGTATTTAAAAACATAAATATAGTTATCTAAAGTTAACCCATATTACCAAAGGTCATGTTATTTTTTTTTTTTGAAAGTATAGCTAAGTGAGGATAAATAAAATTAAGTTTCTTTCTTTAAAATGGAATTTTTCTTCCCCCCTAAACTTAAATTTTTAAAATATTTAGCATGAAAAACTGAAAAATAAAGGGTGAAAGAAAACATTAAATACATAAAGAAAAGACATACCTATTGAAGGTTCTGATTTTGAAACTTTAATTCTAAAATACTGAAGGTGATAATATAAAAAAACTACAAGACTTAAAACATTAAATTGCGTATAATACATATAAAATTTGCTAAGAAAGAGTTAATTACAATACATTTAATAAAATATAAAAACTAACAATAGATTAAACTGAATTCCAGAAATGAAAATATACAAACTACAGTTCACAACTCAACATAACAACAAAACAGAGTCTCACAATTTAACAAATAGTCTTAACAATACAATAAAAAAAAACACAATAACAAAGTACAATCAAACATAAACTAAAAGAAAGATCACCAATCATCATCTTCTTCTACATCTAAATTTTGCCGCTGATATGGAGTAAAAATAGGGTGAGTATGAAACTGAACTGAATGATATCCATTCATGTATCTCACCAACACATCATCATAAGCAGCATCATATTCAAACTTTTACCGTATCAAATCACCAGTGTGAGCATTTCTGACATCCATGTTTTGCAATCTATGATCCATTCTTAAGCTATCTCCCTGTTGGATCATCATCTGGTCTAAAAGCTCTCGATTTGTAGGGTCACTAGAAGTAAGGGTCCTCAAAGTAGAAGGAATATCTCTAGTCTTACTTCCAGATCTCCAATCAACATGAGATTCATATGTCTTTATATTGACAGGCCCAATAGGTTTTAGAGGCTCAATCCTTTCTTCAGCAGGTCTAAAATCAACTTCTGTCAATTCACAGAGTGTAAAAATAAGTGCAGGGTGTGTCAAACAACCTGTGGTCTCTCCCAAAGCAATAAATCTAGTGTTTATATAGATAATAAAGCCTACATTTCTCATCACCTGCTGAATACAGAAGTTCGGGATGGCTCTATCCTTGGTCACCTCACTATGATGATTTGTCGGAATTATTCTTCCAGAAATAAAGTAATGTCAGACCTTAGATACTACATTAAGCATAGAAAGAGGAAAGTTTACCTTAACACCATTTTTGACTTTCCAGGTCCCTCTTCCATTAATAAGAAAAGAAATAACCTCATCTAAGGCCTCATTAGTAGCAAAAAATGATTTATACTGGCAACTGTAAACATCTTCCAACTGATAAAACTCATTAATTTTTATTAGAAAAAACTCCATCTTTCTCCCACGAATAAAAACAAAGTCATCAGAAGCTTTAGTAAAATTGGCATAGAATTCCATGACTACACCAATAATCTCATCGGCAGTAAAATAACAGAAATTTTCCCACTACTGAGCATTGATTAATCACTCAACTTCTCCTCCCGGATTTTTAAAACCACAATCTGAAATTACTTTTTATGTTCAAGTAAACTATTGAATCAAGCACTAGCCTTGAAGCTAAGAAATTTTTGTTCATCATAATCTACTTTCCTTTTTCCTTTACTCGTTCTAGATGCCATGGGAAATCTAGAGAAAAAAAAAAATTGAATAAATTCCGAAAATAACAAAGTAAAATGCTTTATACTTAAATCCACTAACCAAGAGTTCTTCACCAAAGGATTTTCTCAAAATCTCTCAAAAATTTCCAAAATTTTTGGATCTTGATAATGTGAGATAAATCATTGGTGAAAATCAAAATTTTTTAACTCAAAGTGTAGCTCTTACCTAGAGAAGAGGAAACCCAAAGTTCATTTGCCTTAAAATCGCCTCAAATCCAAGAAAATGTGAGCCCTAGTTGCAAAAATCAGAGGTTAAAGGTGACTCAAAGGGTAAAAATGGCAGCTTATGGTGAAAATCACGAATTTTGAAGGGTAAAGGCTATTCTCGGGTTGAAGGCGCCGTCGGTGACCATGCCAGCGCCGACGGCCTAAAATTCAATTTCTCAATTTTTTAAATTTTCAATTTTCTCCAGTCTTTTTATTCTTTTTAAATAAAAATTTTTATATAACAATAATTCACAAACAAACATTATCACAAACAACCATTTTCACAAACAACAACAAACTAAATTTTATATATGAAAATACATTTTTACAAACACATTTTTCTAATCGCCCTTTCACATATATTAAGCAAACTAAATTATAAATTAGCGTCAAAATCAAGCCACAACACTAAACACTGACACAAAACTATACACACAATCAAAGTTTAGAATTCTAAAGCAAAGCAAACTAAATCAAATCCACACAATCACATTAAGTACATAAGTATTTTAAACTAGTATAGAGAGTCCAAATTCTTTAATTATGCTGCCTCATCTTTAGTGCTTTCTCCTCCTCTGATATCTCTCATAGATTGGTAATGAACATACAAATTGTAGAAGGTTCGGTACGGGAATTGATTAGTCAAATTTTCTTTGATCCATCCTTTTTCTTTAAACATCTACATTAATCCTACTTCAAATGTCCAAGTATGATCAAAATTTTCTTTCATCCTCCAATCTGTGTGATCAAAAAGGTACTTAAGATCTCCTATTGCATTCGTAATATTCTGAAGTTCACTTTCAATTTTCTTTAATTTCTTTTCTACAGCAAGTGAACTTCCAACTGTTGGTGGCATCAATTGAATTGAAACATGTGATGAGTGATCTAAAACAGTATCTAATGCTTCATTCCTATTCCCAACATAATTATCATCAAGAGGAATCATGGGCTCCCAAGGTAATAAAACTTTTTCCCAACTCTCATATGAAACTTGAGATTGACTGCAAAGTAGGAAAATTGTGGAAGGATGCCCAAGTCCATAAATTGGCCTATTCATAATAATACTCATAATGATTTAAATATGATAGATCCTATATCAATGGGTTTTTCCATTTGAATGCAATAATTCAAAATAGCAATTTTATTGGTGACTCTACTAATCTTCATGGTAGGAGTAAGTTTGCAGAAATGAAGAAATGTCACTGCTTCGATATTGGATTAAGCAATGAAGCAGAGAAACTAATATATCCTTCATCTCGCATTTCCCAAATATCAATTTCATCTGTTAGAAAATTATATACATCTTGCATTAAATCTCTTGTAGGGATGAAATTTGTATAATGACATATTGGAACGTTTTCTATCATATACAACTCATTGATTTACGCAGGAGTAAATGGTACAGCCTTACCTCATACGAAGACAACTCCTTGGGTAATTCCATGTAAATTGGCATAGAATTCCTCCACTACCTGTATAACAATTACAGCGGTAATGTAGCACAGAACTTTCCATCACCTTTGTACAATGATTTTATTAATCAGAGAACTTGGATTAATCAATTCATGATTGACAAAACCTCTCTACTTGATAAGCTTCTTCTTTGTAATAACTTTGTCATATAATCTTTGCACCTCAAATCTTATAAACTTTCTTTTATTGAAAACTCAATATCTAGAAGTATTTCTAGAATTGGAGGCCATGAAATTCAAAAATAGGAAGTTTCTGGTCGTCCAAGGCAGTTTTTAGGACTTTAAAAACACCTCCCAACGGTTATTACGGAGAGAAATCCTGCCAAATTCCGCTAAAATCCACCAAAAATCATAAAATTGCTATCAGTGTCGTCGGCGATGTCGACGCTTTCGTCTGTCTATGGGCACCGTCAGCGCCCATGCTGGTGTTATCAGCGCCAAAACCCAAAATTGCGTCTTTTCATTTTTTCGATCAATTCGATTCCAAATTTTCCTCTAATACCAATATTTGTCCTAATTTATAATATATAAAATTGTGTAGGAGTATTATCTACTAATATATAAAGACTTATCAAACAAAATAAGAATACATAGATATATATATATATTTATATATGGGTTGTCTCTCATAAAGCGCTTGGTTTAACGTCGTCAGCCTGACATACCATTTGATTAGTTGGGTTGAATTAACATTAAAACTTCTTAAATTGTGGTATGTGCTCTTCATAATAATGTTTCAATCGATGCCCATTAACTTTAATTATCATTCTAGTGTTAGGATCTTTAACAACAGTTCCCTAATAATAGACTTTAATCACTTTAAATGGTCCAACCATCTAGATTTCAGTTTCCCTGGAAATAATCTCAATCTTGTATTATATAATAAAACTTCTTGTCCAGGTTCAAACTTCTTTTGAATAATTTTCCTGTCATGCCATATTTTCATTTTCTCTTTATAGATTTTTGCATTATCATATGCTTCATTTCTAATACTTCGAGCTCATTGAGTTACAATAATCTTTTCTCACTAGCATCCTTTAAATTAAAATTAAATTCGTTAATAGCTCAAAATGCTTTATGCTCTAATTCCACTGGTAAGTGCCATATTTTTTTTCCATAAATAAGTCTATATGGGGACATTCCTATGGGAGTCTTATAAGCAATTTTGTATGCCCATAATGCAATATCTAATCTAGCAGACCAATCCAATTTAAAAGGATTTACAACTTTTTCTAAAATCTGTTTAATTTCATGATTTGATATCTCTGCTAGACTGCTAGTCTGAGGATGATCAGCAGTAGAGAATCTATGCATAATAACATATTTCTTAATCAATTTTTGATTCTCTTATTCCTAAAATAAAATCCTCCATCAGTAATAATTACTCTCGACATTTTATATCTTGTAAAAATATTTTTAATTAAAAATTTAGAAACACTCCGAGCATCACATTTAGGTATAGCAATAGCTTCAATCCATTTGGACATATAATCAACAGCAAGTAATATATACAAATTCTCAAATAAAGGCATAAATGGTCTCATAAAATCTAATCCCGACACATCAAAAATTTCAACTTCTAATGTGTAATTTAGAGGCATTTCATTTTCTCTAGAAATATTTCCTACTCGTTGACATCGATCACATATTTTAATATATTCATTAACATCTTTAAGAAGAGTAGACCAATAAAATCCAGCTTGTAAAATCTTATATGCAGTTCTATTTGTTCCAAAATGTTTTTCAAATTCATAATNTAGTTCTATTCATTCCAAAATGTCTTATAAATTCAGAATCATGGCATCTTTCAATTATCTGTTGAGTTTTCTCATAAGACACACATCTTCTAATAATTAGATCTTTACACTATTTATATAGATATTTTTCATTTCAAAAATAAAATTTTGAATCATATACAAATTTCTTTAATTATGGATTTTTGATATCAGGTGGTAAAATATCACTTACAATATAATTTACTATATCAGCATACCACGATACATTCATTTCATCAATACTATATAACTTTTCATCAAGGAAAATTCTCTAAAATTTCATTTGCAAAATTAGTTAATATTTCTCTTTTTAGTCTGGACAAATGATCAGCTATTTGATTATCATTTTCCTTTCCATTAACTACATTAAAATCAAACTCTTGCAATAGAAGTATCCATCCAATTAATCTTGGTTTAACATCCTTCTTTTGCATCAAGTATTTAATAACAGAATGATCTGTATGCACTATAATTTTAGTTCCAAATAATTAAGGTCTAAATTTATCAAAGGCATAAACAATTGGAAGTAACTCTCTTTCAGTAGTGGTATAGTTAATTTGAGCATCATTTAGAGTTTTACTAGCATAATATATTACTTTAAAAACTTTATTGTGCCTTTGTCCTAAAACAACCCCAATAGCATAATCACTAGCATCGCACATTATTTCAAATGGTTTCTCCCAATCAAGTGGAACTATTATAGGTGTAGTGATTAATTTTTCTTTTAATAATTTAAATGTTTTTATGTATTCCTCATTAAAATAAAATTTCGTGTCCTCTTGTAAAAGTTGGCATAATGACTTAGTTATTTTAGAAAAATTTTTTTATGTAACGCCTGTAGAAACCAGCATGTCCTAAAAAGCTTCTTACCCATTTAAAATTAGTCAGAGGTGGTAATTTTTTAATAACTTGAATTTTTGCAGGAATTACTTCCATGCCATTTTTAAAAATTTTATGCCCAAGTACAATTTCTCCTGCAACCATAAATTGATATTTTTCCCAATTTAATACTAGGTTGATTTTTTCACATACTTCCAGAACTTTTTCTAATCTATTTAAACATAATTCAAATGAAGTTCTAAATACCAAAAAGTTATCCATAAACACTTCCATTCCATGTTTAATAAAATTGCTAAAGATTGACATAATACATCTTTGAAATATTGCAGGTGCATTGCATAGTTCAAAAGGCATTCTACGAAAAGCAAATGTTCCATATAGACTTGTAAATGTTGTCTTCCCTTGATCCTCTGGAACAATTAAAATTTGGTGATAACTGGTATATCCATCTTAAAAATAATAATATTTTTTCCCAGCCAATCTATCCAACATTTGGTCTAGAAAAGGTAATGGAAAGTGATCTTTTATGGTGGCCATGTTTAATTTTCTATAGTCAATACAAATTCGCCAACCAGTAACTTGTCTTATTGGTATTAATTCATTTTTCTAATTTTATTCAACGGTCAACTCCTTTCTTCGAAACACGGTGAATTGGACTTATCCAAACACTGTCTGAAATAGGATATATAATTCTAGCATCTAGCAATTTTAACATTTCTTTTTTAACAGCTTCTTTCATTATTGGATTTAATCTCCTCTGAGGATCAGCTTTAGGTTTATATTGTTCATCTAATAGAATTTTGTTCATACAAATAGAAAGACTAATTCCTTTAATATCCGCTAAAGTCCATCCAAAAGCCTTTTTATATTTTTAACATTTCTATTAATTTTTATTCTTGAATTTCTGTTAATTCAAAAGTTACAAGAGCAAAAAATGTAGATGATTTTCTTAAAAACACATATTTTAAATGGGCAGGTAATATTTTTAGTTCAAGTTCAGGTAGTTTAATACTTGAAGGAATAAGATTTGTTTTATCGTTTTCCAACAAGTCTAAAGTTTTAAATTTACCCTGAATATAATCCAAATCTTCTTCTTTTATTTTGTCCTTGCTTTCAAAAAATTATCCTTGCTTTAATTTGTCTTCAAACTCATTCTTAAATTGCAAATTACTCAAATAATCAGTTACTTCCATCCTAAAAATTAATTATCTTTTCTATTGTTGGATATTTCATAACTTTTGCAATATTAAGTGTTACTTCTTGATCATTAACTCTCATTATTAATTCTCTTTTTTGCATATCTATCACAACTCTCCCTGTTGCAAGAAATGGTCTCCCTAAAATAATAAGAATTTCTTTATTTTCCTCCATGTCCAATACTATAAAGTCTATAGGGAAAATAAATTTATCCACTTTTACTAATACATCCTCTATAACTCCTTTTGGATAATTTATTGATAGATCAGCTAACTGAAGAGTTACAGAAGTAGGAGAAATCTCTCCCAAATTTAAACGTTTAAAGATTGATAAAGGCATAAGATTGATACTCACTCCTAAATCACATAAAGATTTTCCAAAAAACTTTTCACCAATAGCACAAGGTATAGTAAAACTACCACGATCTTTTAATTTTTCAAGAATCTTTTTCTGTCATTGAGTGCAACGGTCTCATGATCTGTAAACTTCCTTTTTATAATTTAGTATATCCTTCATAAATTTCACATAACTTGGCATTTGTTCCAAAGCTTCAATAAAATGAATGTTTATGGTTAACTTCTTAAGGATTTTCAAAAATTTTGTAAATTGTTTATCTTTGTTTTTTTGCTTCAGTCTTTGAGGAAACGAAGGTAATGTTTTTTTAAAGGGCCTTTTGTTTGTTCATTTTCATTTTGTTGACTTTCCATCGCTTCCTTCTCTTCATCAACTTCAGTTTCTCTTTGGATCCTTGTTTCAACTTCTTTTCCACTTCGTAATTGATTAGCTTTAATTTGCTCCTTATTTTGATCTTTTGGATTAACCTCTACCGTACTCGAAAGAATTCTAGAAGGTCTGTTACTGAGTGCAGTAACAATATGTCCTAGTTGATTTTCAATATTTCTTATAGCAGCCCATTGATTCTGTATTTGATTTTTCATGTTTAACATTACTTCTTCCATCGTCAACTTCTTTTCCTTAACTTGTGGGTTAGGATTAGAGTTAAATCCAGGAAGATAATAAGGTCGATAACTAGGATTTCCTTGGTTGTTCAAATTTCTGGAGGGATTCACCGAATTGTTATAATTATTCCAACTAAAATTAGGGTGATTTTTCTATCTAGGATTATAAAAGTTAGAATAGGGATTGTTATTTTGATTATTGATAATATTTAAAGTTTCATAAGATGATTGAGTATCAATGATCTGTCGTAGTGAATTTTCCTCTAATAATGGGGGTATTTGAGAATAATTCACTTCTATTTGATCAATCTTTTTCAAAATAGCAACAATTTGAGATGCTAAAATAGATATTGCATCAGAATCATGAATACTAGCTACTCTCTTAGGATTTACCCTTTAAGAGGGCCATTGGAAATTGTTAGTAGCCATTTCTTCAATTAAAGAATATGCTTCATCAAAAGATTTTGACATTAGTGATCCACCCGCAGTAGCATCTACAATAGATCTAAAAATTCCTACTAATCCATTATAAAATGTTTGAATTATTAAGCAATCCGGTAGACAATGGTGTGGACATTTTCTAAGATGATCTTTAAATCTTTCCCAAGCTTCATATATCGATTCCCCTTCAAACTGACAAAAAGATGTAATATCATTTTTAAGCTTAACAGTTTTCAAGGGGGGAAAATATTTTGCTATGAATTTTTATGATAATTCTCCCCAAGTTGTAATTGATCCAGGTGCTAATGAATTTAACTAAGCCTTGGCTTTATCTCTTAATGAAAAAGGAAAAAGTCTAAGCCTAACAACACCATTAGACACTCCATCATATTTAAAAGTAGCACAAATTTTAAAAAAAATATTAAGATGAAAGTTTGGATCTTTAGTAGGTGTTCCTCCAAACTGATTATTTTGTGCCATTTAGATAATAACAGGTTTAAGCTCAAAAGAATTAGCAGCAACATCAGGATTTTAAATAGTCAAATGAAGTTCATCTGCTGTTGGATTAACATAATTTTTTAAAGGTCTTTGTCGTTTTTTGTTTATTTGATTATTTAAGTTATTCGCCATTTTGTTTAAGTTATTAATTTCTTTTTGTTGTTGTTAAATTTTTCTACTAGTATGATCTAATTCTGAATTGTAAGGTACTAAACCTTCCGATCCAATATTTCGCATAAACAAATATAATAAGCAAAGAAAATTTCTTAGAAATAACTTTTAAATAAAAATATATTTTATTTTTGGATTTTTGAATTTTTTTTAAAATTATTTTAAATTTTTTTAATTAATTATCTCTAAATTTCCTAAATTACCAAATTTATTTAAATACCATTACCTTCCCCGGCAATGACGCTAAAAACTTGATCCTAGATTTATATAGTTGTGTAAAAATTATATAGTTGACTCCGCTGTGCAACGGTGTCAAAATCTTGATGTAATATTTTATGAATTATAAATTTAAGCAATAATATTGGGATTCTACACAAGTATACCTATCATTATCAAGTAAAAAAGGACTTTCTATTTAAGTCCCAAATATCAATTCCACGGGGAAGGTTTAAATTTGAAATAATAAATTTACTAAGAAATTCACAGAAAGTCATTAATTTTGAATGTTGAGATATTGTCAGAACTAAATTATTTAACTACTAAGAAAACTGAAATACAAAGTTTAAATAGTAACTATTTAACTATTGAACAATGTTTATGTGATGAAAATTTCTTATGTGAAAAAACATTTTTCCCACTACAATGAGGTTTTGGTAAAATGAGATGAGATAAATTATTTAAATATGTATTCTGCCAAATATGAGCAGTTTTAATTCTCTACCTTGATACAGTGTTATAGAAAATCATTGGCTAATCCCAGGTTTAGTCCTTAAATCCGTGGCTAGGCTAGAAGGATACTGGCTCCCACTCTAGAGCTCCCAGTTCCCTTCACCTGAAAGCTAACTCGCTTTAGTTTTAAAACACTAAGACCGAATTAAAAATTTTAATCTATCACCTGACCAAAGAAAAATATGTTGAGATTTTCATACCTATTTTACACTGTTTTTTATGATATTACACTTTAAAGAAAGGTATTTTTGATGTTTTGTTGTAGGAATGATGAATTAGGGTCATTGGAGCAAAAAGATGAAAAAGGAGTGAATTTGGAGTGAAAAGGACCAAAGTGTGAAGATTTGAACTAGGGCGCCGACGGCAAGAGATTCCCGAGACTCCAGATTTAATATTGTAGAAGGCTCGCCGACGGCGCCCTCGAGGCCGCCGATGGCGAGATCGGTGGTAATGTCCAACAATGCATTGGATGAGGATGAATTTTAGAGGGATGCTTAGGCAACTCTTGGGAAAACTCATCCACAACTTTAAAA
>JXCR01137046.1:42006-72760 GCA_002079205.1 Phalaenopsis hybrid cultivar
ATTACATCCAAGTTTCAGGGAGGTCAAAGCCCTTGGAAGTTGGGTGCAAATAAATAGGGAAATAAAATTATCGGGCGTAGAATTGGAGATTTTAGAGTGACAGACTAAAATCCCCAATTCGGTCCTATCGGTTGGGTGCTGAAGTGTAGATGTTAGCCCTCAAGCGAGGGGAACATGGGAGCTCCGAAGTGAGAGCCAGTATCCTGCCAGCCTAGCTGCAGATTCAGTACACAAGCATAGGATTAGTCAATGTTCTTTATGCCTGGACCAAAGGGTAAAGAATAGGTATGCTTAAGCATAGGATTAGTCAATGTTCTTTATGCCTGGACCAAAGGGTAAAGAATAGGTATGCTCCCATGCATAGGATTAGTCAATGTTCTTTATGCCTGGACCAAAGGGTAAAGAATATGTATGCTCCTACTTGGCACAATATAAATTGAACTAATTCATTTTATCCATTCACTGTAATTTCTTGACAAGGAGAGTAGGATTAGTCAATGTTCTTTATGTCTGGACCAAAGGGTAAAGAATAGGTATGCTCCTATTTGGCACAATATAAATTGAACTAATTCATTTTATCCATTCACCATAATTTCTTGACAAGGAGAAGTCAATTTGAACTAATTCACTTTATCCATTCACTTTAATTTCTTGACAAGGAGAAGGATGCTTTTTGAACTAATTCACTTTATCCATTCAGTATAATTTCTTGACAAGGAGAATGATGCTTTCTTATATATTGAATATCAGATTCATTGTCCATTCACTATAATTTTTTGATAAGCTGAATGATGCTTTCTTATATTTTGAATATCACATTAAAAACTTTATTAGTATAATTAGTTATTTAAGAGTTATTAAAATTACATAGTTATTTTAATTTTCTATTAGTGACAGATAAACAAATTGAACTTCGTTGTTGCAATTAAAGTATTGCTTTTCTAAAGAACCTTCATTGGTATAATTAGTTATTTAAGAGTTATTAAAATTACATATTTATTTCAATTGCCTTCTTCATTAGTATCATTAGTTATTTAATAGTTATTAAAATTACATAATTATTTCAATTGCCTAATAGATGACAGATAAGCAATTTGAATTATATTGTTGTGATTAAGTGTTGATTTTCTAAAATCTTAGTTCATAGATAAGCAATTTGAATTATATTGTTGTGATTAAGTATTGCTTTTCTAAAATCTTAGTTTGTAGTCATAAGCAAATTGAATTCCATTGTTGCGATTAAGTATTGCTTTTTCTAAAATCTTAGTTTGTAGTTCTACAATTTGAATTTCATTGTTGCGATTAAAGTATTGCTTTTCTAAAATATTAGTTCGTAGTTCTAATATTACTCCCTGTGGGATCGATATCTAGGACTCTGTTAGAGCCCTATATTACTTGATCGATACATATACTTGGGTTGATAAGTGTGTCTTTACCATTATTGAATATTTTATATATACATCTTTATCAAATCTATAACCATTATTAAGTTTTTGGTGTCGTTGCTGAGGAATTAATTTTTTTAGCAGCAATGTTAAATATTTATATTTTTAAGCATATATAAAGTCATTGTCATCACCCTAAAGATTCTCCAATTCTACACCCAATAAAGTATATTTCCCTATTTATTTACACTTAATTCCACGAACAAAGTTCTCCTTCATGGAATCAAATGTGATCCTCACTCTGTTGTAGAACTCATACTCCATTTCCCAGATCATATGTTTCACAACATATTTTAACAATTCAATTGGCCAGATCGAAAAGTAAATTAAGTTCGGAGTTGAAAAATCATCACAATTTATTTTATATTTTAATATTGGCACATCCATATTATCTCTTCATTTCACCATATCTCAGAGTAGGGAGAAAGATAAAGTAAACTACTTAGACTTCATGAGAAAGATACAACAAAACACAAATTTCATATATAAAATAAAATTCATACAACACTAATAAATAAACAACACTTATCTGAAACTCTTTCTCAAAACAAATCCCTTATAGCCTCTTCTATGAAAATAAGGAAGACGAAATCTCACACTTTTCTCCTTCTCCAATACTCTTAAGGAAGAATTCACACTTAATCTCACCACAAAACTCTAAATTATAAAAATAATGGACTCTAAATGGTTGTGGAATGAAAATGGAGGAATGTGTGGTGCGTAGAGGGTTGAATTGGGGCAATGAAATGTCAGGAAGAGTCACTTTTTTTATCAATTTTGGCCCCAAATAAAGCCTAGAGTTGGTTCTCCAATAGGTGCCTCCAAAATCTCTTTAAAAAACGTTCAGATTTGTCAAATTTTCTAGAAACAGAGGTTGAACTGACATTGGCATCGTCGGCGCCAGTGTTTTGCTGTTTAATTCAATGCTCTCTATCAAATGGTGCCATCGACGCTGCTTCTAGCGCCGTCGGCGCTCAACAAATTTTTAACTTCTTCATTTTTGCTCCAAATTTCAGCATTTTTGCTCCATTTTGCTTCAGGTCCTAAAATTCAACTACCTGCAAGAAAACATTAAAATACATTCCATTAAAGTGCAATATCACCAAAAATAAGTATAAAATCTGGGTCTAAAAATGCATATATTTTTTGTGTATCAGGTATGAGTCTCACTTTTATGAATTCCATCCACATAGGGCCAAAGGGAATTAAAAGCTTCTTTCCTTTGGCTTTAGGGTTATTGGGATTTCTCGGACAACACAACACAAGGGTTGCTGACAAGGGATCTCTGGTCGGGTTGGGTCAAATGCTTTTATGGTAAAATAAACTTAAGGTTTTAATAGCTTGAGATGATGGATCCATGGAAACCTAACCCAGCTTTCTCTAGTAGCTTAGGATTCCTTCACTTTTTATTTACACACCCATTTTAAGCACATTCTATCTTTTGACACTTTGATGTTGTCATCTCGTGGACCTCATTTGCTGACAGAGCACCTCTCATTTGGGATACATTGATTCACCGTTTATCTTTATGAATTGGTATAGGCTTTGAAGCATAAGGATGATTCTACTTGAGATGAACAGGTTATTTTGTAGGCTTCATTTGTAGACAGGTTGCTACCAATTTGGGATATGAGTGATTCACCCACAACTCTTATTGCTTGGTATAGATTTGAAGCACCTAGATATTTTTATTTATTACAATCATATACTTTTGATATACCCATTCACAAGTTTACACCACAACGTAAGCAGGATTCTTTTTATCAAGAGTAGTATTAGACATCTCCAGAATGTAATTAACTAAAAAGGCATGTTCCTTTGGGAGTTCTACTTGCCCTGGGACAAAAAAAAATAAATTTTAGTTATCTGGTTATGTTGGTAGCTTGTATAGAGTATTCTCTCTTCGGATATGTGTTTCAAGATATTTTGATTTGATTTCATTTTTAGACATGCATTCTTGACCTATCACAGGAAGACTATCTTACATAAGTTCTTTGTGTGTTTTCTTTTAATTTCTTTTCTAATTTTTTCATATGTTCTCACTTTTCAATCTATTCTCTTCTTCAAATCTTCCATGATCCAAAAAGATGGCTATGTGGAAAAGAAAATTATATGAAGATAAATAGATAAGCTAGCGGCTCTAAGTTTAAAAGAAGAATGAAAATATTATCAATAATAAAAAATCTATAAGAACAACCCACTGATAGAATCAAGCCAAACAAACCTAGTTCATCTGAAATAAAGCCCATAAAAAGCCAACTGACAATCCAACATCAGCATAGTTGGATGATCAGACTTTGTCAAACCAATGCCTGTTGACCTCAACTGACCAAGTATTAGGGTAGTTGATCCATAAGCTTAAATTTATAAAATACCTAAAATATCTTGTAACGTTTCCATTAAAGTAGGTACAATCACGTAATTACACACATTATGCTACCCTCTCTCATAAATAGGGGGATCATCTAATCAGAAATTCGTTTTATTGTTCACTAGGGTGCTCTCTCTCTATCTCTCTCACACACACATATTTCTATCTTACGCTCTATTTCTTGGGATTTACTCCTAGAAAATTTTAGATTCAACAATAAAGCTGATATTAATTAAACCATCTTCAAGATATGGAAGAAATTTTGTGGAAGGAAAATGTAGCTTGTATATTCCTAAAAGAAGACAAAATTTTGAAATAATTTCAGTCTCTTATTAATAAAAAGAGAATTATTAATCACATTCAAAAATTAAATTGAAAATGATCGTTGGATCTCTAATGATGTTGATTTGGCTAATTCCATTGTTCAATTTTTTTCCTAATGTCCATGTAAAAAATGTAATGTGACTCATCCAATTAATTCTCATCTTATCCTTTTTATTGTCTCTATTTAAGAGAACTTAGATATTTTTATGCTACCTTCTTGAGAAGAGATTCATTATTGTATTTTTAATATGAATATTGATTCTATAGCTGACCCTAATGGCTTTACGATAAATTTATTTTCAAAAATGTTGGTTTATTATTGAAATTAATATAATTAATATTTTCTTTGGATTTTTATAATGGTTCTCCCATTTTAATGTAATTCACCAGAACTTCTCTCATTTTAATTCCTGAAATTTCTAATTTGGAATATTGATCTCAATTTAGACCTGTCATCTTGTGTTTTTTTCTTAAAAAAAAAATTAATCTTAAAACTTGTAACCAATATGCTTGCAAACAACATTCCTAAAATAATTTCTCCTATCTAAATAGGTTTTTTCAAAGGGGGAGCTATTATGTATATAGATTTGCTTGCTCAGAATCTCACTTTTTACCTTGATTATATCAATATGGGAAATAGTATCATCATCAAGCTAGATATTTCCAAAGCTTGCAAATTTATATTAGAATTTTCTAATTAAAATATATATCTCTTTAGTTTTGATAACAAATGCATCCAACTCTTCTCTAATTGCTTTAATAATGGTTGGGTCTCTAATTTAATTAATGGTAAATCATACGTTTTCTTAATCCTTAAATGCACTTGGACAGGGTGACCCTATACGTTAGACCCACTTTATTACTATTGTTAATTATCTCTCAAGATGCATTAATCATCTTTTTATAAAGCATCCGTCCTTTTATTTTAGAACTAAATTTTTACATAATTTTTAAAATTTGAGCTTTACTAATGACTTTATATTTTTCTATAATGGTTCCTTGATATCTATAGTGGCCTTCCTACCAATAATTCCAAAAGCTGATTTATTCCTTCTAAGAACTTAAGCCTTCACTCCCACCATTTCATTTTAATAACTGTTTGGATTTGCTCAATCACTTCCATAGAAATAGCTAAGCATCAATATTTTCAAATGTCTTAAACATAATTTTTTTTTGATGATGTGATTACTTCAATTAAGAAGAAATTAGGGTTTAGGAACTTCACTTTTTCTCAATGGAATGGAGGCTAACTTTGATTAAAATTAGTTTATGTTTCTTACATATATGTCTTCTCCTATCATTTCATCCCAAATCCCATTTACATCTTAGGTTAGAACGGGATCTCCTTGCCTATATAGCTTCTTCAATCCTTTCACACTACCTACCATGTCTATCTCAGGTTAGAAGCATAGATTTTCTTGGGGTAATATTCCCCATTCTAAGTTTATTCATTAGACTTCATGGCATAATGTCAGCTTTATTATCTTAGAAGGAGCTTTTAGTTGCAAAATGTACGTGGATATAGCTAAAGCCTTTTCTATTAAATTGTAGCAAGTTCTCAAAAAGAGTTCTAGTTTATGGACTAAGTTCATGAAAATAAATATCATGTAATAAACATCACTCTATTTGTTTTTGTCATTTGGGAGACTTTCTTATTTGGAAAATGCTATGTAACATTTAAGAACAAGTTGAGCTCTTTTTATTTGTGGGGGAGGGAGGGGGGAGGGGTCTGAGTTATTTGTTTGGGCAAAAAGAATGGATTGGTAGAGCTTCTATTGACTCTCTTCTTAACTCTTGCTCTACCTTTTATATTACAGTTATTAACTTTATGCTTCAAGTTAGATGGAACCTTCTTTAACTAATAGATACTATCCCAAAGTCTATTATTGAAGTCATCATTAAAATCCTTAATGATTTTGCATCTAGGGATTGCATTATCTTTATAAATCTAAACATGATTCTTTTTCTCTTAGTATTGTGTGAAATTATATAAGGAATAAAAACTTTGAATCTAAGCTTCTTTATTTTAGCTAAAACATGGCTCAATTGTGTGATGGAAAATATTTAGAAACCTTATTTGGATTGATTGTAACCTCTAGAAGAAAGGTTTTTCTATTCTTGCTAAATGTTATTGTTATTATCATTTGGATAGTGTGAATAATATTTTCATTAATAGTGTTATTGTGGCTAAGTTGTGGAATTAGTAAGATAACCTTCTTCACATTAATATTTTTTATCCATAATATTCTATTAATTATTGGGTTACTGAGTGGTCTGTGGCTTCTCCTGCTATAAATAATAACAATATAATTTTTTGTTCTCATTTCTCTTATTTTAAGGTTTATTTGGATGAAAAGAAACAATGTCAAATATAGATGCATTAAAATGAATTTTCATAGAATTATATGGAATATCAAGAAACATATTTTACTTCTCTTTAAAGCTAACTTAACTAATAGAACAAGCTTCATAAACTATAGCTCTATGTTCTCATATTTTAACATTCCTCAACCTCCTCATAATATATCTTATAATAATAATTTAGTCTTTTAGCTTAAAACTGACATGAGATGGACCAAAATTAACACTGATGGATCAATTTCTCCTAATCATTATCATTTTGATTACTTAATTAGAGATTCTGATGGCAACTTAATTAAACTTGTTATCGGACCTCTTAATAAATGCACCAATTTCTATGCTTAAATGTTTACCCTCAAGTATGGTTTATGCATTGTCGTTGAATTACACTTAAATAATCTTTAGATTGCATGGATGCCTCTATTGTAATCACTTTCATATCCTCTTACATGAAGTATGCCTTTGTTGGTTTATGTTTATTTTACTTAATGAGAGAGATAATTTTCCTCTTAAAGAATTTTTCAGTATAAAATCACTCTCATATTTATCATGAAGGTAATGCTTAGCTAATTTTTTTGGCTAAAATAAGGGCCAAAGCTACTCTTATTACCAATTTTACTTATGACAACTATCCTTAAGAGCTTGAAGATTTTATTAACTGGATAAAGTTTTTCATCCTTATCTTAGGACTAATCATTAATTGAGTGTGTGATGGTCTTATTTTCACTTTTATAGGTTTATCGTTATCTTCTTATAGTTTTTCCTCTTTCACTTTAATTATAGTTTCTTCTATGAAGGACGGTTGGTGGCTCCGAAATCATATGTATAGTAATGATGGGAATGATGTTATTATTAATGTTTATGGTTGGACTGCTAATTAGTAAAAGACATGTTATTTATATTGGTATTATAAATATCAACCTCTAGATATTTACTATTACCATCTTAACTTAGAGTGATCAGTGGCCCTTATGGATGGTCCACTCTATTTTAAGATGATTTTTCTGATTGACTTTTTTTTCTTATTGGATGGATGTCGGCTTTATATCCATTTTTTTTGTCCTGGTATCTTTTTTTTCTTTGTTGATTGGGTTGAGTTGTCAAATCTTGACTTAGTTGGTTTTTTTTATAGCTTATTCTTATCATTAAATAATACCTTTCTCTCTTATGTTTTTTTTCTATTTAAGATCTTACATTGCTATTTTTTCTTCATATTATATTTTTTTTCTTCTCAAACGTAAGAGTGTTAACGGTGCGAGGATCCCATTCATACCATTGCCTATTGTAGGGATGGTGGTCAACACTGTTACGCCTCTTCCCTTTCTCTTATCCTTTTACCGCCTTGTGGTTTATAGTAGTTTCTGCTCTGTTGTTTTCTTTTGTTCTCTTATCTCTTGTTAGTCTGTTGAGCCTTTTTTTTGTTGAGTATCCCTGTTCTCTATGTTTGTGTTTCTGGTTGGTTGTTGGTCACAGTCTTGCTCTAGAGAGTGCTTTATAATGTTGGCTTCCAATTTTATCTTACTTATTTGTACGCCTTGCTTTGTGAATCTTGGGGTACTTCATGGCTAGACCCTCTGGCCCTAGACTGGACATACCTAATATTTTTACCGCTATCCATTTATTTAGACACTACACCTCCAGAATCTACTACATTTAATTTTCATTATCTTTATCTTTGTTTTTTTTAAAAATTTGTTGCAAGTTTGGTTGGATAGATTTTTTTGTGTTATTTTTACTTACATATTTTATTTGAAAGTGATGTTGGATGCAACTTTGCACTCTGTCTTTTTTTAATTGGCTACTTATCTTTCTGTACTCTGACATGAATTGAAGGTTTCTCTCTTACACTTGTTCCTTTTACTTTATCCATCTCTTTATTCTATCAGCTTTCCTTTTAAACTTTTGTTTTGGGCCTTTACGGTCTTCTAGGGAGTGAGTTGTAATACTTTCACTCTCTTGGCTGGTCTCTCTAGTTTTTTCTTTTCGAGTGTTATACTTGGGTGTATAGCGAGACCTCTAGCCTACCTTTGTAATCCTTCTTTAATATCAATAAAATTTTAGTTTTCCCAAAAAAAAAAAAAACAAAGTTTTCACTTAAAAGGGCATACAACTTTACATCCATTCATATCTTTACAATATTTTCTAGCTTAAGATTATTTAACTAAGTACATCTCCATGAATTTCTAGCAATCTATATCATGACAGTCCGTATTTAGAAAAGGTTACAAGCCTAATAGAGTAGTCTTGGCATGGATGGTTGAGATGCCCGTTTAAACTTTTCCTAACTTTTTCTTCTGCCTCTGCCATTCCTATATTTATCCAATTAATATTTTATCTTAGAATGAATCTATATTTTTTTCTTGATTTGAGATCATAATACGCTTCAATGGTATAATTTAAGTATTGAAAAAGTATACCAAAGCCACACTAAGTATACCTTCATACCTAAATGATGTCAAAATTGATTATCAAAAATGACAGATCTAGAACAAGTTCGTTCAATTATATATATATTTATTCTTTTTTCAGATAACACTCCCCAGTTCACGGAAAATATTTGCATACATAAGACGTATGCAGCGCTGTGTACGTCAAGGGTTATTCAGGGGGTACAGGGAAGTTATATCCGGGTTATAACCCCCTGTAACCTCCGTGTAACTTATTTATTTTTATGAAGCTAAAGAAGCACGGAACTCATTTGTAGGTTACAAGGTTACAGAGGAGCATAACCCCCCTGTACCCCCTGACTAACCCCTGAAAGTACGCAGCGCTGCGTACGTCCTATGTACGCAAATATTTTCTCCAATTTACAGAAAATTATGCATTCTGCAATTTAGACCGTCAGAATATACATTGGGTGGTTCTGACTCATTTTTTTTCACGCTTAACCTCATGACCGAGAAAAACATTAACAATTCCATCTCCCTGAAAACAGTGATATTACGATCTCTTAATGATTAAATAATACGAGGTGGCATGCACTTCCTCGTGTCGGAATGGGAAACCTAACAAGGGAGTTTGGGCCCTTAAAACGCATTATTTTGTAATTGCAGACGCATCTGCATCAAAAGATTCATCATGCCAAATATTTTTTTTTTTCTCTTTGCAAAATAATGGCAAAAAGTCTAAATTCATTTAAATTATTCAGCACATCAACAAATCAAGAAAAAAATAATAATAATCAATTGAGAATTTCAATAACAGTTATCATCCATGATACATCATCCTGCCAGACAAGGAAGAAAAATATATAAATCAAATACAGGTCTTTGTTACCAAGATAACCAACTCCAAAAAGGTAACAGGAAATAGCACAAACGAACAAATCAGCACAGAGGTTATTACAAGATTAAGCCAATCAAATAATACAAAATGATTTGATAAAAGGAACGTGCTAAATAAAACACGGGCATTTACATTTAAAACAAATACATAAAGAAATCCTCTTTCTCCAGCAAATTCTTAACCAATGCATACAAGCAACTCTACATTCTAATAGAACCGCGAACCCCAAACCATTGATGGAAGGTAAGGACCGTCGTAATAATTGGAGCACCAAATATAAACACAACAGTTTCCATCTATCCAAAGGGATTTCCTCCAACGGATGATACGGATGGATTAAGTGAACTAAGATGAGAGTTTGTTCGAGCTTGAAGCTGGTTGCTGGTTATAACGCCGTAAGGATTGGGCTCACTTGCTACCCCAGCACCTTGATTCCTGCAGTACAGTAAACAAAAACAATATTAAGTAATCATTTTAGGTCACTTGAAATATGTGTATATGTATTTATATATGGTAGATAAGAATAAAAAAGCAGCCATTGATTGTAGGAGGTTATCAGAATGAAATCTAACTTTTATGCAACTTTAAGCAGGTAATGCCTGCTACAAGTGGGATTTCAGCAGCGAAATAAGAGAAACAGCTTGTAACAAGAAGAAATACATCCTAGATAAAAAGAATAATGGTGCGATGAAGAATTAGGAATATTGTGGTTAGTGTGAAAACGACATCCAAGAAAGATCATGCAAGGAATGGATGGAAATAATAAATAAAGAAAATGACAAATAAATGCTTACACTGTTGAGAAAAAGCTGTTAGGAAGCTGATGAGGCATATCATGTGGAACTTGCTGCATTGTGTATGGACCTGAAGGTTGTTAATAGTTAGCTCACCTAATGGAGATGATGCGTGATTGAGACCGAGGAAAAAAACACCGACACGATACCTTGCAATGCAGATGATGGATAAGAGAACTGTTGTGGCGCCCATTGTGAAGGACCGCCTGTTACCTTAGAACTATTGGGCAAGGATAATGGATTACTCGTGTTTGGCATAACTCCTTGGACATAAGCTGATGGGTGAAGCTACAAAAATAATGAAAAATATGTATAAAATAAACAGTACAGTAGATCACCCTATCATTATTATACAGCCATAATTGTTCAAATTAAGTTTTGGCAGAGGCGGCAAGAGTTATAAAATGATAACATTGCTAGGGAAAAGCTCAAGTTCTGGGAAAATAATCAATCAACAAAGAATGCAACGAGTAACCCAAATATTAATAAAGAGATCAAGCATCACAAAAAGCCACAAATGCATGTGGTTCTGTCCGAATAAGATCAGATTCACATGAGAGAAGATTGGACTTAAGAATAAAGAAAAACGCCAAATCTATCAGATGATCTCACCTGATTGATTGATGTAATGCATCATGTGGATCAAAAAAATCAGGCCAATTNCCCGAATAAGCTCAGATTCACATGAGAGAAGATTGAACTTAAGAATAAAGCTAAACATCAAATCTATCAGATGATCTCACCTGATTGATTGATGTAATGCATCATGTGGATCAAAAAAATCAGGCCAATTATTCAGATAAAAGAGCCAAAACTAAAGCCCAAGAGATCAAATAAAAGATTTAACAACAAAAGCCCAGGAAAAAAAATCCAATTTATACAAAATATTAAATTTAATTTTAATTTTTATTATTTTGCAATTTCTTATTTCACATTGGGACATTTTGCCAGCCATTTATGGAAATAATAACGTAGAAATAAAACATTATAATTGATTGGAACTCCTCCCATTAATGGTCAACCATCCTCCCTTCCCTCTTTTTACCCCTTTTTTTTACCTACAAATTTGGCTTTCCAAGAGTTATGAATACGTATAAAATATAGTTAGCAAGCATTGTAATTTTCAGCTTGATATGAATTGTCTTGGTGGGAATTGTTCTTCACTTGGCGTTCAGTTGTTTCAAGTGCAAGACTTTTTATTTAATTATATGATAGTAGATAGTAATCTTTATTTCTTCAAGTAACTCGTTATTGCTCTCCAACACTTTCATTAAACATTTCGTATCTTTTCTACCATTTCATAAGCATTCTCAAAGAGTAAAAAACCAGCAACCATCGCACANCCAACCATCCTCCTTTCCCTCTCTTTACCCCTTTTTTTACCTACAAGTTTGGCTTTCCAAGAGTTTTGAATACGTATAAATATAGTTAGTAAGCATTGCAATTTTCAGCTTGAAATGAATTGTTTTGGTGCGAATTATTCTTCACTTGGCGTTCAGTTGTTTCAAGTGCAAGACTTTTTATTTAATTATATGAGAGTAGATGGTAATCTTTATAACTTCAAGTTATCCAACACCTTCGTTAAACATTTCGTATCTTTTCTACCATTTCATAAGCATTCTCAAAGAGTAAAAAACCAGCAACCATCGCACAACCATTTCAAGCATCTGTATAAGCTCTCAACCAAACTGGAAAACAATAAGAGCTGATCTTATTCCATACACCAAGATATCTATCCACTTAAGCTCCTCCTAGTCTTATTCCGGATCATACTTTCACATCATAAGCTAATCCTCCACCAACATTTTCACTCATTTATCCTCTAAAGTGACCTTCAAAAGCATCCTAAGCTATACAAATCTGAATTAATCTTAGCATTCCTTCTATTTAGACATTAAATAATTGATTCATGGCCATTTTATCTATTAATATCACCAAAATGCTCCACACCACAATCATACTTAATAGTAAATAATAATAATTTTGAATACCTTTTTATTTGCCGCAAGAAAGTTTACAAGATGTAAGTATATTACTATCTAGGAAAGAATCAATGTAAAGTCTATGATAACAACTTCCAAATACCTCACCAAATGGACTAATTGGTACCTATTATTTCCGTCAGATCTTCTTCAACAAGGCCTGCGCCTAAAATTTGTGAGACTATTCAATTTGAGGTATTTGTACCCCACTTTGCAAAATTGCCTAAACTACTAAAAAAGAGCCGAAGATATACGAGGTATTTGTACCCCACTTTTCACCTAGAAGTTCATCTAGCATAAGTGATACCAGAAACAAGGTCAAACACAAATATGTACTTCGGAAAATACAGAAAACAGGAAAAACATTACTGAAAATCCGAAGAAAGGGAATAATTCATAAACTGTAATGAATGGTGGTTGATCACCACCTGGGCACCACTCCAGGATATTGNGTCTTATTCCATACACCAAGATATCTATCCACTTAAGCTCCACCTAGTCTTATTCCAGATCATACTTTCACATCTAAAGCTAATCCTCCACCAACATTTTCACTCATTCATTCTCTAAAGTGACCTTCAAAAGCATCCTAAGCTATACTAATCTGAATTAATCTTAGCATTCCTTCTATTTAGACATTAAATAATTGATTCATGGCCATTTTATCTATTAATATCACCAAAATGCTCAACACCACAATCATACTTAATAGTAAAAAATAATAATTTTGAACATTACCTTTTTATTTGCCGCAATAAAGTTTACAAGATGTAAGTTTATTACTATCTAGGAAAGAATCAATGTCAAGTCTATGATAACAACTTCCAAAGTCCTCACCAAATGGACTAATTGGTACCTATTATTTCCGTCAGAACTTCTTCAACAAGGCCTGCGCCTAAAATTTGTGAGACACTATTAAATTTGAGGTATTTGTACCCGACTTTGCAAAATTGCCTAAACTGCTAAAAAAGAGCCGAAGATATAAGAGGTATTTGTACCCCACTTTTCACCTAGAAGTTCATCTAGCATAAATGA
Source organism: Phalaenopsis hybrid cultivar (assembly GCA_002079205.1). Lineage (NCBI taxonomy): Eukaryota > Viridiplantae > Streptophyta > Magnoliopsida > Asparagales > Orchidaceae > Phalaenopsis > Phalaenopsis hybrid cultivar. The sequence continues at coordinate 55,604 of JXCR01137046.1, forward strand.
TACCAGAAACAAGGTAAAACACAAATATGTACTTCGGAAAATACAGAAAACAGGAAAAAGATTACTGAAAATCCCAAGAAAGGGAATAATTCATAAACTGTAATGAATGGTGGTTGATCACCACCTGGGCACCACTCCAGGATACTGAATATATTTCTTAACCCGGAAGAATATGGGAATTCTTACAACCAATCAAAATATTCTCCATACTCAGCTCACACAAAACAACCCCTATTTATAAAGGCTGGACTATCCTAATTACAAGCATGCCACACTAAAACATAAAGACACAACAAATTGAAACAACATGTATCAAGACATAAACTGAAATAAAACTCTATCTCTCGCATCATTCTCCAAGGGTTGGCAAGATTCCTTCCTATTGAACAATCTCAAAATATGATTCCCAATGCGCAACCAACTAAGAGACAGAAAAATGGAGCCACTCTAGTCTCCAGGTAGGTTAAGTTTCATGATCCAAGCATCTTCCAACATTTTATCTTCAAACACATCCTTCTTTGGAACCAAGATAGTCGGAACCACACACAGGCTAGCACTAAGTCACCCCGATCCTTTGTGGTTCAGCTCATTCAATTGGCGTTGAAGTTCCTCATGCTCCTTTGTAGACATCCTATATTCAAATTTATTGGGCATATGACCGAACCAGGCACAAGGTCAACATGATGTATGTCCTCAAATTGTTGTATTAAATTGCATTAATCCCTGCACTTCGGAAGGAGTTGCAGGTAGCTGTATGGAACTCTCAGTTATGATCAAGAGTTACTTGCTCAATAGTCGTCTCCTGAAGATTTTTCAAAAGCAATGAAGTAAAAGTGTTGATTTTAGTCTCTGTCTAAATCTCGCTTTTCATAGGTACCAAAATGGTTTGAATTACCTCTTTGTTATAGGAAAATGTGTTACCATACACATCATAAATTTTACAGCAATCATATTGCCAAGACCAACCAAGCAATATATCACCAGCGTCCATAGGAACTACATTACATAAACCTGCGCTTAAAGTTTCCGAAAAATCAAAACAACACCATTCATTGTCTATTGACTTTAATTTCAACGCTATCTTGAATCACGTGAGTTGATAGGGATGGGGATGAGGTTAAGTAGTGAGCCCAAACTTCTCCACCATGATTGTTGCAACCACTACTCCACAACTTTCACATTCGATGATAAGATTACAAACTTTGTCCCAAACTATGCACTGGGTTCTAAAGATGTTAAGTCGTAACCAATCATTATTGGAATATCGCTCGATACTTAGGAGACATCTTATCATAAGAAATTCCTCTTCGTCCCCTTATTGGTTTAATATCTTCTTCATCTACCACATCATTTTCCTCTTGATCAACCTCCTCCGCCAATGAAATAATGAGCCGGTTAGGACAAGTCGAGGCTATGTAGCCGCCCATGACATTTGAGGATGTAGTTCCTTCTCCCACTGTGGTAGTAGTACGTTGCAGTTGGACAACAATTTTGTTGTTGCTTTCAACCTGTGCCCGGAAGTGGACCGATTTGTTGGAACATCCCAAATCATTGGTAGGAATGCTTATTGGAGTGTTCCTACCCACATTCGATTGTTTTTCAGCCTTCACCGCCAAATTAATCACGTCCTGTAACATCCAGAAAGATTGGAGTTGAACCACATTAGCAATAGACAATCATAGACCACCCAAAAATTGTGCAATAGTGTGTTATTTGGGCTCAAAAAGATTTCACTTCAACCCCAAATGTTCAAATTCAGCAATATATTTCTCCACGGATAATTCTTGTTGATGAAGGTTATGAAGCTAGATGAAGACTTCTTGGCAGTAATACTAGGGTGAACTTTCGTTGCATATTTCTTCATTCTGGTCCACGACGTGATCTCGGATCTTCCCTCTTTTTTTGAAATCTTTTTTAAAATTTCCCACAAAAGTGAGGCATTCTTCTTCAATTTGATCGCCACTAGTTTTACTATATGTTCTTGTGAAACCTCCTTAAATTCCAGAATTCAATCAACTATGTAGCCAATCGAAGAATTCATCTTCCATCAAAATCAAGAAGGTTAATTTTGATTCCGAAATATGGAGGTATTCATCGATATTCAAACCTAGATGTACATAAAGGTTGTTCATCCAAATCTCGGGCTGTACGAATGTTGTTCCTCCTTGTCGGCATGATTGGGAGAAGAAAGAACCACAAACGAATGCAAGGACAAACTAAGAAAATCCTCGAGTTTATTTACAAAACTTGAATTCACGACAAAACTAAAATTGATCTATAAATTTGGAATTCACAGAAATAGATTCTTGCAACCAAAGAATTCTGAAGCCAAAATTGCAATAAAACAATTTTCACGGTAGCAAGGATAACATCAAAAGTCTGCAAATGAAAGATAGGGCTGCAAATACCCAATAAAAATCTTCCACGAGCTGTATAGAGGAAACCCACTGATGGATAGAGAAAATTTGCGGCCAAAAAGCAGGGAATCCTGATAGCAGAGGAAACCTCGGCTTGACAAAAGAAACCAACGGCCGTCCAACAAAGAATTGCGGCCAGAACCCCGAAGAACCTCCTGGAAAAACAAGAAAACCAGATATCTAGAAAACTAGAATAGTAAACTACAAGAACGGAAATCCGGATAGAAATTAGCAAATCTGAACTGCAAAAGCCGTGGAAATACTGATCAACAAGCCCATGAAGATCTAGACAGAAAACCACAAGGTAATTCTTGCAGCCACCAAAATTCAGAAAAAAGCAGGATAAAAAATTTGGGTAGAATTTTAGAGAAAGGAGGAATTCGAAAAATAAATAAATAAAAAAGGATGAAATGAGCAAGAGCTCAGAGAAGGAATAGAAAAGATGTGCAGGAGCCGTGTTTTGATACAAAGATAATACCAGAAACAAGGTAAATAAAAAATCTGCACTTCATAAAAAATCAAGAAAACAAAAAAAAAGTTTGAAGAGAAATTCACAAGGGAAAAATGCATAAACTGTAAGCGCTAATTACACTTCTAAACCCGAAATGATACGAGAAATATTCTTAAAATGAATCAAAATACCTCCATGCTCAGTCCACACAAAACAACCCTTATTTATAGAGGCTAAGCTTTCCTAATTACAAGTATGTCACCCTAAAACTTCGAGACACAACAACAAATTGAAACACACATACTAAAACAAACTTAAATAAAACTCAAGCTCCCTCATCATCCTTCCGAGATTAGCAAGGTTCCCTCATATTAAACAATCTCAAAATCTGATCCCCAATGAGCAACCAACTCGAAAACATCGAAAAATGGAGTAGCTCTAATCTCCAGGTAGGTTAAGTTTGGTGATCCAAGCTCCTTACAACAACGATTCAAACCCAGTCTTCTTTGGAACCAAGGAAGCCGGAACTGTGCATAGGCTAGAGCCATGTCGCCCCATGCCTTTGCGGTTCATCTCATCCACTCAGCATTGAAGTTCCCCGTGCTCCTTTGAAGACATCCCATATACAAGATTTGTTGGGAATGACCGAACCAGGCATAAGGTCAATGACATGTTGTACCTATCTCATAGGTGGCAATCCTGCATGAATTTTTGCCAGAAATGTCTCGAATTGTTGTATCAATCCTTGCACTTGGGAAGGAGTTGCGGGTAGTTGTCGAGAACTCTTAGTATGATCAAAAGGTCCCCATAGTCGTCTCCTTAAGATCTTTCAAAAGCAATAGAGTAAAAGTATTGATTTGAGTTCCTTCCTGAATCTCCTCTTTTATAGGCCACCAAAGTGGTTTGAATTCCCTCTTTGATAAAGAAATAAGTGTTAGCATACCCATCATGAATTGTACGGCGATCATATTGCCAAGGACGAGCAAGCAATATGTGATAAGCGTCCATAGAAATGACATCACAAAAAACATGCTCCTAAAGTTTTTGATCAATAAAAAATAACACCATGCATTGTCGATTGACATTAATTTCAAGACCCTTCTTGAGCCACGTGAGTTGGTAAGGATTGGGATGAGGTTGAGTAGTTAGCGCAAGCTTCTCCACCAAGGTTGATGTAATCATCTTCTCATAACTTCCAAAGTCGCTATAAGGTTACAAACTGTCCTTAATTGTGCATTGGATTCAAAAGATATTATATCATAACCAATCTTTATTACATTGTTCGATCCTTAGGAGGTTTCTTATCACAAGTAATTCCTTTTTGTCTGCTAGTAGGATTCAGACCCTTGTTGGATTAGTATCTTCTTCTACCACATCATTTTCCTCTTGATCAACCTCCAATGAAATAATACATCGTTTAGGGCAACTCAAGGCTATGTGGCCGAACCCATGACATTTAAAGCATCATTATACCAAATGTAGTTCCTACCCTCACTGTGGTAGCAGTCCCTAGCCACCAGACAGAAGTTTTGCTGTTGTTTTCAACATTTCGACCACCCTCAAAAGTGGTCTAATTTGCTAGAACCGCCCAAATCATTGGTAGGAATGCATATTAGAGTGTTCATACCAAATTTTTGTTGTTTTCGACATTTATCACAGAGTTAAACTGTTGGAGTTGAACCGCATTAGCGATGGACGGTTGCAGACCACTCGAATAACCTGCAATAGTGTGCTCTTCGGGCTTTGAAAAGATTGCACTCTGTTTTGAGAGGCATAAATGGGGCGTGCCTAGATCATTGGTTAGGACAAGTCAAGGTCATAAGGTCGAATCCATGACATTTGAAGCATCAATATACCGGATGTAGTTCCTTCCCACGTTGTCGTAATAGTCCCTTGCGACGGGAGAGAGGTTTTGCTGCCATGTCTCAAAAGTGGACCGAATTGCTGGAACTACCCAAATCATTAGTAGAAATGCATATTGGAGTGCTGCTACCCTATTTTTGTTATCTTTCACCATTTACCGCCAAGTTAATCATGTCCTATAATGTTCGAAATGATTAGAGTTGAACCACATTAGTGATAGAAAATCGTAGACCCAAAAAAAAACGTGCAATAGTGTGCTCTTCGGGCTCGAAAAAATTGCACTCTGTTATGAGATGCATTAATGGGGCGCAGCCCAGGGGTTGGATACAAGCCAATTTGCCCCAAGCCCATGAGGGGAGCGCAATCCTTAAAGGGCTTACGCACTAGATCACCCTATATGCCCTAAGAGCTTAATTTACGCCCCAGTGGGGCGTATAACTCACTATTTAGGTAAATAAAAGAGAAATTTTTTAATATTCCACACATACCGCAACAGAAGTTTTGCAAGCATCTCCTTCATCTCTCCCACAGTCGCATGCAAACAACCCTTGCATTGTCTCCTTCGCCTCTCCCACAATCGCATGTAGACACTCCCGCAACAGCCATTACATCTTCTCTTGCACACAGTCGATCCCGAAGCAAAGGATCGCAACTGTTCTGCTTCCTCTCTCCCGCAAAACTCTTCCTCTCTCCCGCAGACTCTCTTCCACTCTCCTGCGGACGCTCTTCCTCTCTCCCGCAGACATTCTCTCTCACAGAGCTTCTCTCCTACAGCTTGATTTTACTGGGCAATCAAATTACACATGATTTTTAAGTTTTTATAAGAAATTAATAGAACATTTGACTTTAGTTATGGTGAATTTACTGTAGCTACAGTGATTTCACTTCTTTTAACCAGATTTTTTCTTTGATGTGTAAGATTAGTTGTCAACTTATAATGGAAGGGGGGAGATTGTGTGACCAGTAATTGTCGAACTAGCAAGGAGGACTTTGCATGGCAATATATAACAAACGCAGCTAATGAAAAGTATTTCAGATGTAAGTTTTGGAATCAAATGTGCAGTGGAACAATAAACAGGAAAGCTATGATAGACTAGCTGATTCTATCATAGTTTTCCCAATTCTTATGGTTCACAACATATTTTAAATAATTCGCCTGACTAAAAAAAAATAGTAAATTAAGTTCTTAAAATTAATCATCACCATTTGAAAATAAAAAAATTACATAACTCTTCACATTCCATTCATCCTACATAATCATCATAAGAAAGAGTTAAAGGTTTACCCAAGAAGCATGTTGAAACCACCAAACAGTTTCATTGAATCAAAAAAAAATCCACTAACAATTTGATACAACTGAAAGACAACAATCAATACAAGGATACTTAGCTAAGTTCTCCTTTACAACGACCAAAAAATGACTCAACGACCACATTTCTTGATTCCCTAAGCCTCTGCACTGGAAAATCTCCTCTCCGGCACTGGAACAAGGAACTCCAAGCATAACTCACTAAGTACTCCCAAGAGCATCAATCATTTCAAGCCTGCATTCCTTTGCTATATATAGACACTTTACAACAGCTTCCACAACTCCCCATCATCCCTACACGATCCCCTACACGTTCTTCCACGTTCAGGGTCGCAAACTGCAGCAACTGCTCCCGGCAATTTCAGGCGCCTAGGAGCCAGCCCGCAAACTGCAGCAACTGCTCCCGGCAATTTCAGGCGCCTACGAGCCCAGAGGTTGGCTCCTAGGCGCCCAGAGGCTGGCACCTAAGCGCCCAGCTCTCGGTTTGTTGTGGAATGAATGGGCGCCTCAGCACCCAAGAGTCTGGCACCAAAGTGCTAATATCATGATGATGCTCAATGGTTGGACGCCTAAGCGTCAACCTCTTAGGTTAGTAAGACATGGACTGGCGCCAAGGCGCCTAATGGTTGACGCCTAAGCACCAACCTCTCGGGTTGGTAAAGCATGGACCGGCGCCTAGGCGCCCAAAGTTCCGACGCCTAAACGCCAGTTCCACTATGCACCATCTAACTTCAAGTTCTCACCTGGTTTCCTCATTTCAATTACCTATTGTACCTGCAAGATAAACACAAAAAAAACATTTCTTAAAGTGTAATATCATCAATAGAAATGTATAAAAACAATCATAAATTTGGTTGATTTTTTCATGCATCACTCACAACTAATACAAATGAAAGAACAAGTTTCGTATTTACATTTAGTTGTCCTTTACATAATTATTAATTCTTACAAAAACAAAATCTTAAATATTTAAGAATGTTATTTTGTTTGTTTTTATAATTTAGGCAATAATGATAAGGAAGAACAAATTGTGAATGCACCTTAGATTGAGCATCATGATGACTTTAATTAAGTGGATAATGAATGTAGACAATATGAAAGACCTAATTATGATTTAGGCATAACTATTGGTGAAGAAAAAAAGATTCAGTGAACTTGAAGAATGAATAACATTGAATGATTGAGATCAAGTGAGCACAAGTTTATTTATTGGTTCAAACCTGTTTACTTATTTTGATTTATTTCTACTTTTTGTGATAGATTTATGTTAAAATCTTGAAGATTCTAATCCTAAAAAAACTATTTTGAAATTGAATGAGTATAAGTTCTTTTAATATGTTTAATAATTTTGTTATTAAGCACAACTAATTTTTTTCTCTTAATATTTATATTTCTTACTTTTTTATATTGGGGGGCTTACGTCCGACGCCTTGAGCTTGCACTCGACCCGTAACAATTAAACGCCCTACCCAACACCCACACCTTTTAAAACATGGATTGCACTTCATCCCTAACTGTTAGAATTCAGCGATATATTCTTCCACGGATAATTCTTGTTGATGAAGGTTATTAAGCCAAACAAAGACTTCTTGTTGGTACTGCTTGGGTAAGAATTTTCATTGCATTTCATACTTCGTTTTGGTCCACGACGTGATCGTGGATCTTCCCTCTCTTTGCCAAATGTTCTTCAAGCTTTCCCACCAAAGTGAGGCCTTCTTAAGTTTGATCATCACTAGTTTGGCGATATGTTTTTGTGAAACCTTCTTGAATTCTAGAATTTGTTCAATTGTATGTAGCCAATAAACGAATTTATTGGGATCCAATATTCTATCAAAATCAGAAAGGTCAATTTTGATTCCGAAATTTAGAGGTTTCCATCGTCATGCCTCAACGTACGTAGAGGTTGTTTAGCACCACTGGATGTCTCTTTGATGGAATAGGTTGTCTTCTTTCTCCCCGATCAACGCATTTTCTGATTCATTTTGACATACTTCTGAATTTCGCTGTTCAAGAAGCGCTAATATTGTTTGTAGATAACAAAATTCTTATTGCATTTCTTCCACAACCAAATCTAAGGCTGGACGAACATTATTCCTCATTGGCAGCATGATTGGGAGTAGAAAGAATCACAAATGAATGCAGGGATAGACTAAGAAAATCCTTGAGCTGATTTACAGAACTGGGATTCACGACAAAACTAAAATTGATCTATAAATTTGAAATTCACGGCAACAGATTCTTGCAATTCAAAAATTTTGAAGCCCAAATTGCAATAAAACAATCTTCACGGTAACAACTAACAAGGATAACATCAGCAATTTTCAAATGAAAGACATGGCTGCAGATGCCCAATAGCAATCTTCCACAGGTTGTACAGAGGAAACCCACGACTGGNTCGAAATTCTTATTGCATTTCTTCCACAACCAAGACTAAGGCTGGACGAACATTATTCCTCATTGGCAGCATGATTGGGAGCAGAAAGAATCAAAAATGAATGCAGGGATAGACTAAGAAAATCCTTGAGCCGATTTACAGAACTGGGATTCCCGACAAAACTAAAATTGATCTATAAATTTGAAATTCACGGCAACAGATTCTTGCAATTCAAGAATTTTGAAGCCCAAATTGCAATAAAACAATTATCACGGTAACAAGGATAACATCAGCAATTTGCAAATGAAAGACATGGCTGCAGATGCCCAATAGCAATCTTCCACAGGTTGTACAGAGGAAACCCACGACTGGACAGAGAAAATTTGTGGCCAACAAAGCAGAGAATCTGGATAGCAGAGGAAACCATCGGCTTGATAGAGGAAGCCCCCGGCTGAACAGAGGAAAATTGCAGCCATAAGCCGCAACAACCTGCTAGAAAAGCCAGAAAAACAAATTTCTAGATAACTGGAACTCCAAGAACTGGAATCCAGAAAAAAAAGGCAAAATCTGAAGTGCAGAACTGTGGAAAGCCTGGACTGCAGATCCCGGAAAATTTGGGCAGAAAACAGCATGATAGTTGTTGCAGCCACCAAAATTCAGAAAAAAACAGGAAAAAAAATCTGGACAAAATTTCAGAGAAAGGTGATCTCAAAAATAAATAGAAAGAAAAGGGATGTAATGCAGAAGAACTCGACAAATGAAAAGAAAACATAACTGTGTCCTGATATCAAGATGATAACAAAAACAAGGTAAATAAAAAATCTGCACTTTGGAAAATCCAAAAAACAAGAAAAAGTTTGGACCGAAAATCCCAAGGGATGAATGCATACACTGTAATGAAAAATGGTTGATCATCACATGGGTGCCACTCCAGGATACTTAATACACTTCTTAACCACGAAAAATACGGGAAAAGTTCTTACAACCAATTAACATACTCTCCATCCTCAGTCCATACAAAACAACCCCTATTTATGGAGGACTCTCCAAATTACAAGTATACAACCCAAAAATATAGAGACACAACAACAAATTGAAACACATATATCAAGCCACATATTGAAATCAAAATCTTGCTCTCGCATCATCCTTTCGAAGTTTGGCAAGGTTCGCTCATATTGAACAACCTCATAATTTAATTCCTAATGAACAAGAAACTTAGAGTCGTTGAAAGATGGAGTTGTTCTAATCTCCGGGTATGTTAATTTTGGTGAGTCAAGCATCTTACAACATTAAATATTCAAATCCAGCCTTCTTTTAAACCAAGAGCGTCAGAACCGCGCACAGGCTAGCACCATGTTGCCCCAAGCCTTTGTGGTTCAGCTCATCCACTTTGTGTTTAAGTTCCTCATGCTCCTTTGGAGACATCTTATGTGCAGGCTTTAATGGGGATGACCAAACCAGCACAAGGTCAATGGCATGTTGAACCTCTCTCATAGAAGGCAATCCTGCATGAACCTCAGCCAGAAATATGACTTCAGATTGTTGCATCAATCCCTGCACTTTAGAAAGTGTTGCAGGTAGTTGTCTGGAACTCTCAATTATAATCAAAAGGTACCCTATAGCTCTCTCCCTAAGATCAATCAAAGGCACGGGAGTAAAAGTGTTGATTCCAATTCACGTCTGAATCTCCTCCTTCATATTCAACAAAGTAGTTTAAATTCCCTCTTTGATAAAAGAATAAGTGTAAGCATATCCGTCATGAATTGCACGACAATCATATTGCCAAGTCCGACTAAGAAATATGTGACGAGCGTCCATACAAATTACATCACATAAAACCTGCTCTTAAAATTTCCAAATAATCGAAAACGATATCAGGCATTGTCGAGTGACTTAAATTTCAGCCCCCTTCTTGAGCCACGTGAGGTAGGGATAGGGATGAGAGGTTGAGTAGTTAGCCCAAGCTTCCCCACCATGGTTGTTGCAACCACGTTCTCCCAACTTCCACTATCAATAATAAGGCTACAAACTTTGTCCAGAAATGTGCACCGGGTTCTAAAGATGTTATGTTGTAACAAAACCTTACTGGAAGATCGTTCAAAACTTGGGATACGTCTTATCAAAAGGCGAACCCATGACATTTGAAGCATTGAATACCGGATGTAATTCCTTCCCTCATTGTGGTAGCAATCCCTTGCAGTTGGACAACAGTTTTGCTATTGTTTTCAGCATTTCGACCACCGGCCTGAGCCCTGAAGTGGATTGATTTGTTGGAACCACCCCAAATCATTGGTAGGAATACATTAAAGTGTTCCTATCCATAGTTTGTAGTTTTTCAACCGTCGCCACCAAGTTAATCACGTCCTGTAACATCCAGAAATGTTGGAGTTGAACCACATTAGCGATAGATGGTCGTAGTCCATCAAAAAATTTGTAATAGTGTGTTCTTTGGGCTCGGAAAGACTGCACTTCAGCCCCAACTGTTCGAATTCAGTGATATATTTCTCCACGGATAATTCTTATTGATGAAATTTATGAAGCCAGATAAAGAATTCTTGCAGTTAATGCACGGGTAAGAATTTTCGTAGTATATCTTTCTTTATTTTGGTCCACGACGTGATCTCAGATTTCCCCTCTTTTCTGAGTCCTCTTCAAATTTTTCCGCCAATATGAGGCGCTATTCTTCAATTTGATCGCCACTAGTTTGACCATATGTTCTTGTGACACCTTGAATTTCAGAATTTGTTCAATTGTATATAGCCAATTGATGAATTCATCGTGATCCAATCTTCCATCAAAATCAGGAAGGTTAATTTTATTAAAAAATCTGGAGGTTTCCTTCGATTTTCACGCATCAACATACATAGAGGTTGTTCATCACCACTAGGAGTTTCTTTGACGGAATGGGTCATCTCCTTCATTGTCGATCACCTCATTTCCGGATTCAATAGAATGTCCTTCAATATCTCACATTTCAAGAAGTGTCAATCTTGTTTTTAGACAATGAATTTCTTGTTGCTTTCCTTCCACAACCAAATCTCAGGCTGGAGGCACACTATTCCTTCTTAGCAACATGATTGGGAGAAAGAACAACAAATGAATGCAGGGATAGACTAAGAAAATCCATGAGCCGATTTACAGAACTAGGATTCACGACAAAAATGAAATTGATCTATAAATTTGGAATTCACAGCAACAGATTCTTCCAACCCAAGAATTCTGAAGCTAAAATTGTGATAAAACAATCTTCCCTGTAACAAGGATAACATGAGCAGTCTGCAAACGAAACAGGGTTGCAGGTACCCAATAGCAATCTTCCACAAGCTATATAGAGGAAAACCACGGCTGGACAGCAGAGAATTGAGGCTAGAGCACGCAAGAACCTGCTGGAAAAAAGAAAAAAACTAGATTTCTGGAAAAGTGGAAGTGCAAAACTGCAAGAACTGGAATTCGGATAGAAAAAAGCAAATCTGGACAACAAAACCGTGGAAAACCTGGAGTGCAAATCCAGGAAAATCTGGACTGAAAACAGCAAAGTTCTTGCAGCCACCAAAATTCAGAAAAAACAAGATAAAAGATCTGGACGTAATTCCAGAGAAAGGAGAAATTTGAAAAATAAATGAAAAGAAAATGGATGAAATGTGCAAGAACTCGGAGAAGGAAGAAAAATGATGTGCGAAAATCGTGCTCTGATACCAAGATGATACCGGAAACAAGGTAAAACAGAAATCTAAACTTCAATAAATCTAAAAAACAGGAAAAAGTTTGGACCGAAATCCCATGAAAGGGAACAATGCATAAATTGTAATGAATGATGGTTGATCATCACATGGGCGCCACTCCAGTATACGAAATGCACTTCTTAACCCAGAAGGATATGGGAGGTTTTTACAGTTAATCAAAATACTCTCCATTCTCAGTTCACACAAACCAGCCCCAATTTATAGAGTCTAGACTCTCCTAACTTCAAGTATGTCACCCTAAAATATAGAGGCGCGACAATAAACTGAAACACAAATACCAAGACATATAAACTGAAATAAAACTCTAACTCCCACTTCATCAAGTTTCATTTTGGTTTTTCATGCTCATCTACAAATCAACTCCCTCATCCCTTTCTCAAATAATTTAAAATCATCTCATGTCACATAAATCCATCGCTCATGATAAAATTTAAAATTTGATCCGACTATTTGATACCCTAACCTTGGAATTCATGAAAATGATACCAAAATCAAATATCTATATGAAGAAAATAAAGCTTAAATGCAAACGCTAAAAGATCAAAAGCAAATTTTAATGAATCACCTATAGAACAATAGAAACCCTGCCCATGGACTGCCCAAATCATCATGTACTCTTAGAAGCAGATGATAAAGACTCCTTAGATCAAGGACATGAAAATGGAAGTAGAAATAACCGCAATCATATAATGAAGGTAGAAGAGACCAACATCAAATAGAGGTAGAAGAGATACTTTCATAGAAACATTGATGATTTTAGTGATTCCTCTCAGAGACTTAAAAGTGAAGCAGCTACTCACAATGGAATCCATGATCAATATAAACTTTTAAATTGGTGAGTTCAAATAAATGAATTCTTTGATGGGCAAAAAATTAAAAAAATAAATCAAAAAAATAAATTTTGTGAAAAGGAAATTGGTTAGGCAAGCTGAAATTTATTGAACAAACACATTAACCAAGGAACAAAGACTAAGCTGGAGCAAACTAACACAAGTAAAGATGAATGAATTACTTAAAATCAAATATTATCATAGACATCATTATGAAAAACAACATGGTCAACTTCTGACTTGTAGACATCATAGCCTTCTTATAACTAAAGATTTGAACATTTTGACCACCTAATTTCTAAAATTGACTAGGCTGAGAATGATTAACAGTGCAAAAAATTTGTCATTAAACTTAAACTTCCAGTACATGAGGTCGAACTGTTTAACCCTAAAGCATTAGAAAATTTTCATTATATTTGACTGGTTCAATAATAGAAGAAGTGTGCTTCCTTCCATCTCGAAAGTTAAAAATCAATCCTGTTTCATTTCAACCATTACGTCTACTACTATACTCCCCACATAGCACTTTATCCCATTTGCCCAAAGCCCCAATTAAAAACAACTCTAAAATCACTAAAGATATAATTTATTTCAAATGTCATAAAAAAGAAGTATACAAACTTAATGCAAAGACCAAGTCTTATTTTGAGATGTAAATGAAGAACAAGAAAAAGTTTATAATAACACCATATAATCTAATGAAGAATTGGAGTTTGTAGATGACCCTGATATTAAAATGATGTGATACCTTACACCAGCCACACAGATAAAGGTAGAAGATACTGAAAAAAGAAGAACATTTTTAGTATGTATGTTACATACAAATTAGAAAGGTGTAAATTAAACATAGACAATAGAAGAATAATGAATGTTAACTCAACTCTCACTCTTTCTAGTGCCAACCTAAAAATTAAACCTCACCCAAAACCTCTTCACATTTATTGGGTCACTGGCACATGTTTAGCTACCATCAAGATCAGTAGTTAAAAATATCAAACATATTATGACACGTCCTCATAGACATTGCTCTTATTTTATTAGGATGACCTTAATCATCTGATTTGAGTGTAATCCATGAAGATAGAGAAATACTTACATTTTTAAACATAAGAACAGAACCATCAAACTGATTTTTATCATGCTGAGAAAATACTATCTATAATACCTCATAAGTTAAACTTTGTTACTAAGCCAAAACCGACTATCAAAAAAGGAGCCAAACTTCAAGTGCTTATGACGAGTTAACCTACAGATACAGATAGTTCTGCCATTTCTGGTTCTAGTCCAACTCTTATGTTCTGCACTTCTCATTGACTCCTGAAATAAAGCTTATAGGATTTAGAATTTAAGAAAAGACTTTTCTGATACAACCAACCTTCACTGTTTGCATGTAAAATAGTTACTGTTGATTCTGATGAGAGTCACAGGTAAGTAGTAGTCTCAACCCTCTACTGAAATTAATGTGTTGCATTAGATGAACTACAACCTCTTAAAACCTCAATATGCTGATGAATTAATTTCATATCCCCGGCATCTTAACATTCCCCATTACAGAATAAATCATAATAAAAGAAAATAGTTAGATCAAGAGAAAAAATTGAGGAATTATTTAGAAAAATTTATATATAAGAGTCACTGCACAGTCCCCTCCTTACTAACTTGTACGAATAATGAAACATTGCAAATGTGTTGATACTTGGTTCATAAAAAAAATTTCTATAAAGTATAGATTTCATATTTCTCAACTGGACAATCTGTTAGATTTAATTTTAGTAGACCAATTTTTCTCTAAAATTGATTTAAGTGGTGCTATTCCAAGTCAAAATTTGATCTAAAGATGAATGAAATACTTCTAAGAGCACCGATAGATGGTATGAAATGTTGCCCATGCACTTTGCACTTACAAATGCCACTAACACATGCATTTGCTTACAGAATACTATGCTTATGCCATTTAGAGAAAATTTCATGGTTGTATACATTGATGATATCTTAATTATTATTCCTAGTAAAACAAATAACGTGACATCATAAACAAATTGTAGAGACCCATAGAAACGAGAAATTATGTATCAATTTAAGGAAAAATATACTTTACAAACTAAAATTATTTTTTGACAGATTTATCAAGTCCACTATTAGAAAAAAAAGTGTAGCCCAGTCAAATTAAAACAATAGACTAGTCAGCATCTAAGAGTTCCACCAAGGCAAGAAGTTTCTATAGTCTAGATAATACTATTATAGCACTGATCCGTTGAAATTAGATAAACTTTGCTAGAACACAATCACATAAGAAGAAATAGATCGACTTAAGATATGGATGAACTTTGCCATCTTAGGCTTTATGATTTCTCTAGACCTTTGGGGTGACTTGTAATGCATCCAAAGTTGGATTTGTAGTGCAGCTTTCTTTATTGACAAATTGAACAAAACAAAGTAGTGATGTTCAACATACAATAGAAAATTTTATGTTGTCATACAATCGTGAGATCCTAGCGACAATACCTTCAAAATATAATTTTTTTCTTGACTTTTAGATCATCATGCCCTCAAATTTATCAATGCCAGATGAAAATCATGTTATAAACATGTCAAGTTGGTCTAATTTCTCTAAAATTACTCATTAATTCTCATGATTAAACCTGCAATTAAGAATAAACATGTCGATGTCTTATAAATGTTAACATTGACTATCTCTTCTGCAGAAGTAAAAAAATTAGGGAAAAACAAACTTGATAAACTATCTGATTGCCCTGATTTTAACTAATTTATATTGAGCACTTGGATAAATCTTTAAAATTGCAAGGGTCATTCTCTATCATTAGCAGACAACAGTATCGAAGAAAACATCTTTGCATCCCTAGATCTAGCTTAAGGAGTTCCTAAGTTCTGAATTACATTTTGGAGTTGTTGTCAAACATTTTGGTAAAGATAAAGCAATATATTTGATTTAAAGTAATTTTTTTGCGCCTTTGTTTTAAGTAGATGTTTGAAAGATAGTAGTCAAATATATGACAAATAAACAAGCAACCCCACTGAACAAAGATCTAACCAATACATTGGCCTACCAGTTGCATCCAAATTTTGAGAATATTTATCGATAAATTTTATTTTAAGACTGCCTCGCATGGTTCAAGAAAACAATTGAATTTTTATGCCCCATGTCCTACCCTACTCCAAGATTTATTATGCTCCTCACATTGTTTAACTGTTCTTTAAAAAATTGTGCATCTAGAAAGCATTCTTTCAACCAATATGTATGATCGTGATGTTAAATTATCTAGCACTTTGAGAAGACCGTATGAAAGTTATATGATTCATCTACAAACTAGCAGATAAGCAAAAAATAGTAAATCAAATCTTAAGAAACCCACTTAAATGTCTTTAGAAAAAAAAAAAAGGAAATCGAAACTACATTTGTCTGCATCCAAATTCAGATACAATTGTACTCTTTTAAACAAGCAAACCTTCACCTTTCGAAAGAGTGAATGTAAAAATCCAAAAATCCCCAACAGCCAATTGATATAGCCAACTTCCCCTTCTCATACATTCTTTGGCTCTAAATTCTCATGTGCAAAAGTGTTTTCAAATCCTCAATGACACCATAAGGCAAAAAAAAATTTGAGGTAATGTATAGTCCTCAGACCCAATGAAAGTGTAATTTCCTTTGTCGAGACCTAAAGCTTGGGCAAGCGCTCCACTAAGCCTGTGTGAACAATCCTCAAACCCAATGCAAGTGATCAATGGTGATTATTATTAGTTCCAAGTGAACTCGCTTTGAATTTGGGCTCTTTCGGATATACAAGTATTATGATCATCTACATATATAACAATTTCAATTGATTCTTTATATCTTATTATATATATTAAGTTTGTATAAATATGCTTAAAAGAACAATTATTAAATATTCATCCAATTAAGTATAAAGTATTGATTCAAATATCATTAATTTTTTTTAATTTAGTTATTCTTCAACATGTTTATATTATTTTACATAGGTCATACATAGCATCCAATTTTCCAAAACAAGTATGCTTAAACCATATTCATTAAAAAAGTATGTTATATATATGAATATTTTAAATAGATCTAAACCTTTTACACAAACTAAAAATTATTATCACATGCACACGCAAGTACACACACAAATATATATATATATATAT